>JASANG010002669.1:82500-203658 GCA_030248215.1 Enoplolaimus lenunculus | reverse complement strand
CGGAACGATGTTCTGTGGGCCTGCAATGGAGTAAGCTTAAGCTTTAGAGTAATTGTTTTGCTTGTCTTAGGCTTAGGAATATTCTCATTCTTACGTTTAGGCTTAGGCTTAGACTTAGACTTAGACTTAGGCTTAGACTTAGGCTTAGGCTTAGGAATATGTGGCCCATGTATATAACGATCAGGCGCGGAATGTTGTTCTGTGGGCCTGCAATGGAGTAAGCTTAAGCTTTAGAGTAATTGTTTTGCTTTTCTTAGGCTTAGGAATATGCTCATTCTTACGTTTAGGCTTAGGCTTAGACTTAGGCATAGACTTAGGATTAGGCTTAGGAATATGTGGCCCATGTAACGATCAGGCGCGTAATGTTGTTCTGTGGGACTGCAATGGAGTAAGCTTAAGCTTTAGAGTATTAATTGTTTTGCTTGTCTTAGGCTTAGGAATATGCTCATTCTAGGCTTAGACTTAGGCTTAGGCTTAGCAATATGTGGCCCATGTAACGATCAGGCGCGCAATGTTGTTCTGTCGGCCTGCAATGGAGTACGCTTAAGCTTTAGACTAATTTTGTTTGCTTCTTTAAGGCTTAAGGCTTACGAATATGTTTATATATAATACTGTTCCGCCCGGGTTCTTTACATTGGCCTTTTTATTTAAAAAAACTTAAAAGCTTTGTGGTTAATGTGTTGTTTCCAGTTCTGGAACACCGATCGCTCATATTATGACCAACTGTTGCGGCACAATTGGAGCGCTTTATGTCAGTCCATGCCATCGTCGAAAGCGTTTTGCTCGCCGAATTGTGTCATTCATTACAAAACAACTGCGCGATTTAAGCATCGTTCCAATTTTAGCTGAAGTTGTAATCGATAATGAGATCGGCATGAGCACACTGCTCAGCTTAGGATTTATTGACGCTAACAGACCGACGCAATGGGTCCAACGGACACGAAATCCATAAAACAGACACTGCACTAATGAGCCAATTCACTGAAGAAAAGACCCTTCCTGCCGTGATACGTATTTTAGTCCCCCCACATAGCCCACATAAAGCGGTCACAACACGCGAACTGAAACCTAAGCCAAAGGGTGGGAATAAGCGTTTGCCTAGTGTAAGCTTACGCCCGATTTACATGCCTGACCCTAAGCGTAGGCGAAAATAAGCAAGCATCCTGTGAAAACCGATCAAATCTTTCTTTTAGTTGCTTTAAGCATATCATTTCGTTGTTGATGACACACCGCCGGAATATTTTGCGATTATAAAACTGAATTAACATTTAAAACTCACTTACTGACCTTTGTAGCTATATTTGACCCATGCAAAGATTTGGGGCGGCACGTTTTTCTGCTGGATTGCAATAAAGTAAGCTTACGATCAAGACTTATAGGCTTAGACCTAGGCTTAGATAAAATTTCATTCTGACGCTAGGCAGAAATATGCTTATTCGACTGTAACAGCCTGTTATGTACATGGACCGTATATTCTAATAGTCTCTAGTTCAGCACAATCACTGAATTTTTGTACGCACAAACCCTTTTAACTTGATAGGTTTGTTGTATGAAAGCTATAACTCGTTTTAAACTCTACTCAGGTATTTGGAGTTTAGAAACGATCCGTCAGCCAGCTGTTTATTAATTTTAGGAAAAAAGTAAAAATTGCCTACAGGTTTTAATACATATGAATCATTTTAGTGCTTTGGGCCAATGTAAAGAACAGAGGCGGAACAGTAAGCCTATTCCTAAGCCTTAACCTAAGCCTAAGCCTACGCGTAAGAATGAGCATATTCCTAAGCCTAAGCATAAGCATAAGACTAAACCAAGCAATAAATAGTCTAAAGCTTAAACTTTCTCTTTTCTAGTCCCACAGAAAAGCGTTCAGCCCCTGATGTTTACATGGGCCGTTCTTTGCTAGCAGTATATTTTATATACTTCGTTTACGTATACTGGGCATGCCTTATAATAACTTAAGGCGTAACCACGACGATGATGAAGAAATTTACTAATTTTAGTCTAAATTGAAAGAGTAAATCGTGCTATACGACACTGTAATTATCGTTTTTAGCGTACAAAACAATGCAGCGACAAGGCAGTGTGCCTATGTCTGTATATAGGAAGTATTCCTAACAATAAATCTAAATTGATTGTGCCCAGTTACCAGAATGCTGGCTCATGTAAATATCAGCGGCGGAACGTTTTTCTGTGGGACTGCAATAGAGACAGATTTTTAAGCATTAGACTATTTTTGGATTACGCTAATAGGGTTTAGCATGTCTGCTTTCTGCTACGTCTCTGTTCTATATATATTGGCCGGAATGCTCATGATTAAAAATTTCTTGTTTGAAACGACGTTTGGCGAAGTAGACTCGTGTTTTCTGACTTTAATTTTAATACAAATAATATTTTACGCACGCTTTCCCTGTTTTCAAAAAATTTCATAAATAAATATAAGTAAGTACTTGAAACGTGAAATTTTTCACCTTTCGCGGCCTTTGAGAATCGCATGCATATCAAAGCAGCGGTGGAAACAGTATGTACGACGTTGACTTTCCTACATAAAAATTAAAAATTCACACTAAAAATATGTATAATTTGACGTGTTTGCGTACATTTCTTTAACCCTCAACGGCCCGGCAAAATTTTCACCTTAATCAGCCCAACGGTCTACATATGTAGGGGGGGGTTTTAGGTTTTTCCTAAGATTTTGTTCCCCTGTTGTTTTTTTTTCTATAAAGAATAATTATCGATGGAAATTAAACAATAGATTCTTAACTATAGCACCTGCCGAACAATCAATTGTCGAACTGGTTATGTCTACATATGTAGACTGTCGGGCCATTGAGGGTTAAAGCTTGTAAAGATACACGACTGTATTTTTATCAATCATTTTCAATTTTTCAATTTTGCTCCAAACGTAGTCACGCAACGGTGTTTTTCAAAAACTAAAACGTAGCCGCTTTTGCATATGCTTATTAAGCGGAAAATGAAAGCAGTAAGCGGAGACATCCGAAACAAAACGATGTAAGTTCCGGTTTCAAAGCTTTGAACACAAAATTTACCAGACTGTGTAGTTTTTTTATCAAAAATTTGTTTCGGATTTCTTCAGTATCTCGGCAACTGTATAGGCGTTGTGCAACCTGAATTATAAAATACCGGAACCGTAAAGTTATAAAACACTGGAACCGAAACAAAAAGTACTTGTTACTGAAATTTTATCGCTTTTAATGGTGTAAACACACCATTAGAATGACAAAATTCTGAAACAAATAAAGTGCTTATGTGTATAAAGGGAAACGCATGATTGGATTGAGTATGGCGCAAATTGAAACTATTAGCAATACTTACAATCTAAGACAATGTTAGGAAAGTATAGTTAGAATAATGCCAATTTTTCTTAAATTTAATATCGGTGGAAAAATACCAGATTTATACCGGAACCGAATCGCGAAAAATACCAAATTTCGCTAATACAGGAACCGAAATTCGGTTACACACAAAACAAATTGTCTTGTATTCAAGAAATATAGTCAGAAATTTAAGGCAATTATATATGTCTTGATACAGGATCCAGACATATATATTTCTTGAATTCAAGACTTTTATTTCTTAAATTTTTGAGAAATATTGGTGTAAAATATTTCACACTTAAATGCCTTTAAGACTTTATTTTATGAACGATTATGAAATATATTTCTGAAATATAAGACAAATATTTGTGAAATATAAGAAAAATAGGTCTGAAATAAGGCACAGAAATTAGCCATGAAAACCGACTTTAAAATTAGGGGCCACCCGAAATATCTTTGAAAGTCGATTTTTATACCCGTTAATGGGTCATCCACATTAAAATGTATGCGCCGATATAATAAATGTTCCACCCACCACATTTGGAACAGCATCAAAATACACATCCTAGCTGGAGCAAGGTACAGGTTCATAGCTGTACTCGGATAGTGTTAATTGTCTAAACTCTGTCGGAACGGACTATGGATAAGTACATGTTGTCTGTAGGATGTCAGGACATTACATTAGCGCACGCGCACACGTATAAAAACACACGCTATGCACACATATTCACGCTCATCATTCAACACAAAAAGTTGAGTCCCTTCCGATGGACTATGGACAATAACAGTTCCTGGTTATGATGTAGGACAAGTAAATATTAATGCTTACATAAATAAAAATAAAGAAAATCAATTCTTGAATAAAAGACAACTATTTCTTATAACAAATCTGTTTAACGCTATTAATGTGTGAAATATAAGGCATTTATGTCCTGAAAATTTAACAAAGTGGGAGTCTTGAAATTTCTAGACAATTTATTTTGTGTATACACCCTAACTGTAGGAACCTTCTGAAAAATCCAACGGATCACCTCTGGTTGTGCCATAACTTGTGGCTACTTTTCTGTTTGCTATGGGTGTAACGTTTGCTAAAAATGGGCCAATAAAAAGATCAGGGGCACATACAAAACAGTTTTAAAGTTTAAAGACTCCTACCTTCTTCAGACATAAATGTCTTGTATTTCATGTATTAATAGCCTTAAACAGCTCAGAAATTCGTTTCTTAAATGGTTAAAACATAAATGTCTTATATTTAAGAAATTTGTCTATATATGACATAAATTTCTTCCTTTCAAGAAATAGTTGTTTTTATTCAAGAAATTTCATATTTTTGTTTGAAAAAAAGTTGCTCTGTTATTCTTAAAAGGGTATATAAATAATCGAATTTCAAAGATATTTTTGGTTGAGCTCAAGTTCCCCAAACCTATGTTTACGTCTTGGACGTATCTTAGGTTGTAAAATTGGGTATGGAGTTGAATTTTAACCCCCAATTTTGTAGTCGGTTTCCATGTCAAATGTTTTATCTCAGACACATTTGTCTTGTATTTCAGAAATATTTCTCTTATATTTTAGAAATATTATTCTAAATCATTCATAAAACAAAGTTTAGACTTGTAAATGTGAAAAATTTTCGACCAATATTTCTGGAAAATTTACGAAATAGAAGTCTTGAATTGAAGACATATGTGTGTGGAGTCCGTGTCAAGACATGTCTTATATTTTAGACAATATTTCTTGAATACAAGACAATATATTTTGCGTACAGAATGTTTTTCTGGGGGACTGCAATAGAATAAGACAATTTTTTGCTTAGGCTAATAGGCCTTAGTCTTTAAAAGCTCATTTCTACGCTTAGCCTTAGGCTTAGTCTTTAAAAGCGCATTTCTACGCTTAAGCTTAGGCCAGTAGACTTAGGAATTTGCTTTATTCTACTGTTACGGCCCTGTTCTATACATTGGCTAAAAATGCAACTCACATCCAAAAATTCAATTGTTGATACGCGCGCGCTCCAGACACAAAAGCAACTCGCATTTACTTAAGTTTGTTCGTGCATTCAAATCAAAATTCCGTTCATATACGAGAATATAAAGTTAATTTATCACATAAACAAATGAACCAGTTTGTATATAACTCAAAAAAATCCGTCACACAGTAAAAATGTAATTTCGCAATGCAAAAACAACTTGAGCCCCGTTAAACAAGAAGCAACCTTAAAATATGAAAATTGTCGAAACCTAAACTATACGGAGGTCAACAAATGCTGCCCAAGCTGGATGTGAGCCAAACTGAACCTAATGAAACTTAACATGCAATATATTTATTAAATTGTAGAAGTTAAAATTTGTATGTTTCCTTTTAAAAATCTCTGCAACGAAAACTTCACAAATTCGGTTCCAGCCCCATGCACAGATCACGGGCCGAACGTTTTCTGTGAGACTGAAATAGAGTAAGCTTAAGCTTTAGACTAATTTTTTTTGCTTGGCTTAGGCTTTAGGCTTGAGAATATGCTTATAATACTGTTCCACCCCCGTTCTTTATATTGGCCACGAAGCCGATTTGCCTGAGTCTACGGCAGCAGAACTCCTCCAATTTTCCGGTTGTTAATTTTGACACCGTAATCTGACAACTGGAAACAGTAAAATCTCTCAACATTTTAACAAAGTACAGGTAAACACCAGCAAAGCTGGGTTTCAATTTAACGCTGTCACAACAAATTACCCTACAAAAGACCCAATAGACAATTATATTTATAAATACAGAACAAAAAAAAAAAGTAATAATCACAATTCCTCACTCGTTGAAAAGCATACTAAAGCGATTTCAGTCACAGATCGTTCACAAATGACTCTCAGCAAGAAAATACATACTGCACGGCAAATAGTTCATAACAAACAAACCGATGACAACTATACGTTTAGAATACATATCTGATATTAAAACTATTGGCTTTTCTGTTCAAGACCACATATACGCTTGATACAGTCTTAGCACAGATTTAATTTGTTGTCAAGGTTCCAGCTGAAATCAGCCGAACATTATCAGCAACGACCTATGTACCAGATAAACGCTATAACAGTGTATAAGCACATTCCTAAGCCTAAGTAAAGACTAAGCTAAAACCTAAGCGTAAAAATAACCATACTCGTCAACCTAAGCCTAAACAACAAAACAGCTTAAGCTTAGGTCCTGCGGAAAATGGTCCGGTCTTCATCTATACATGGTCCCGAACTTGAAACCGAAATTTTTTGCAATTATTCCAAAAACGTACGGATTCTTCAAAGACAATCTCACGGTTAATACTTAGGCTTTTATATTGAATCAATTTTTTTCCCCATCTTGAATACAAACCTTAGAGCGAATACACGTAAGTATCGAAATCTTGTATCTTTTAACTACAAAATTGAAAACCGCTTCCAAATTATACATAAATACTGAATACAAATTGAACTGTACGCCAATTAAAACTGCAAAAAATACAACTCGTTTTAAATTTTCGCACATACATATCGGCCCATGTTACTTGAAGTGGCGTCCAGGTTTCTGATGGGTCTATAAAACAGTATGTTTCGATTCTAGGTTACATTTGGTTGCTTACGCTTAGGCTTCGGAACTCATTTTTGCAACGCTTAGGCTTAGGAATACGCTCAATCTACTGTTACGCCCCTTAAAGTAACATTGGCCTACATATCTATAAAAATTTATACAACACTATAGTAAATAACTATGTAAAAACTAAACACAAAGACGTCGCACAATTTTCGAATTTTCGATAACAATCAGACCAAAACTACTTAACGCGGCCCACGGGTCAAACAGCACAACCAAGGGTTGAAATTCATCAACCGCATCCAGACCCATATTCTCAAATGCGTATAGCAACTATCACCAGCTGGTTATAGATTTTCAAACTCGCTAACTATTGCAGATGATGAACTCAAATTGGTACAGGAGCAGAGCAAATCATATACGAAAAACTTTTTCATCTTTGAGCCTCAGCGTTGACTGGTTCGAAAGTTACACGACTTATCACCAACTAATAAGTGCTACACACATTTGAGACTACGGATCCACATCTCGCTTCATAAACCGCAACACAACCAGAAACTAAACCCAATTAAATACTATTTCAATTATTTAAAATACGTGTAATCGTTTTCTAGCAAATTTCAATCCAACTCATTCATTTAATTCCATGAATAAAAACCCAGGCTTCAACCTCAGCCAGGGCCGATCACAAGAGCTGCCGACAAACATTTAATACATTTCAACACCAAATATAACCGCCTTCGGTTCAACTCGAGAAATTGCAGTGTAGCCTGCAATAATTTGAACAAAAAAAAACAAAACAAAAATAGCAATTAATATAGTTCGGAATGCAAATACCGTACGTATAACTACAAAGAACAAAATAACAGACAGTACATCGCACCGAGTGCACAACGCACACTCTACCCGCAACCCAACCAAATATATTGCAAATCTTGCATCGATTTCTAAATAAGCTACTGCCTATGTTAGCTAAATTTTATAATTACATTAGCTATGTAATTTGATGCTGGAAATAACAGAAATATATCTTTGGTACAATTACAATTAATCAGCGTAATAACTTTTACAACATAATAAACGCGAATTTAGCGTGTGATAACATAACAATTATAGTGCAAGTATAACATTTAAGTTCGGATTAACACAGACAAAAATACGTACAACAGTAGAAATACACGGAAAAAATAAATTGATATGAGTCTTCTCATTATGCAGCTATAGAGTAATGCAGATTAACCAGTCGGTTTGATTAATGATAGCAGACGCAACTTGGCGAACAAAGCGAGCGAAAAAGCTGAACGCAACTGGCAATTATATCTTAATACAACGGATTAGTTTAGAAAATCTTACGTGTTCATCTGT
The DNA here is from genome assembly GCA_030248215.1 of Enoplolaimus lenunculus. Lineage (NCBI taxonomy): Eukaryota > Metazoa > Nematoda > Enoplea > Enoplida > Thoracostomopsidae > Enoplolaimus > Enoplolaimus lenunculus. Next base: position 195,412 of record JASANG010002669.1, on the reverse strand, counting down.
TATTGGTTGGTATCATTGAAAATCTGACGTGTTCATCTGTTATTGGTTAGTATCATTGAAAATCTTATCTGACGTGTTCATCTGTTATTGGTTAGTATCATTGAAAATCTTACGTGTTCATCTGTTATTGGTTTTAGTATCATCCTAAAACACATGCCAGTCGGTGCATTTGCGTTTTAGTAGATTCAGTTGGCAACTAAGACAAATCGGTGGTGGTCAGAACATAACGTAATACTTAAACGATTTTACTTCTGAACTTAAAATGTTCTGCATCAATGCTACATACGTCACTTTTGGTGTGCTATCATCAACATCACTCCAAGCCAAACAAACTTATGAGAATTTAATTTGACTCGCGTTTCGATCTCGGTGATACCGGCTTTGAGTTGTTGCAGTTGTCGCCAAAGTCGTGTCGTGACTCGCTCCACGTCCAACTCTCAGCCCTCGACCTCCGCTCACTGGAGCGCTATGCCGCAACGTATCAACTCGCTGGAAAATGCAACCACCACCACCAATTGGCACTAGACGGTTATCGCCATCAAATGGGCCAACGTCGACGGCGCGCCTTGCCATGAGAGCGGCTTCGTGTTGAGCTTGTGTTCCGTGACAATAACAGTACGGCCGGTCCGCATCATCCGCGGCCATTGCGCCATGCAACGCCGGACAGCATACGGTCCCATGTGTGCCTCGGCCACCAGCAGAAGAACCAAGACTTGAGCCACGCCGATGGCGATGAATATGATAATGCAGCGTTTCGGGCGTTAAGAACGCCGGCACGGCCGAGACAGACCTGCCGTCTGGCGGATACATCAAATGAAACGGAACGCCAGAACTATCCGGGGACCAGCGGTCAACGTGCGTCAAGAAATGCGGCGGTGGACTGGAACATTCGCTTCTGGCGTCGCTTAGGGAGTAGTGCCGCGGCCCGCGCGGCAGCAGATGACGGCTGTAATATCCGCCACACGAGCTGCCAGACAACGATCGGCTGCTTGGATCGTCTTTGGTGTGACGACGTTTCTTCTTTGGAGACACTAACGAATCGTGACTAGCTGCGAGTAGTATTTGACGTTGTCGATCATGAGAGATTGGTTTATGCAACGCATGCGGAAGCATGCGACCACCGCGAGTCGCTGGACCGCCAACGTGCGGCGGTCGCCTTGTTCGAGCGCGGCCTCGACCTGTTGGTCGGAACGGTGTCCAGCTGGCGCCACCAGAATCGCCGCTGCGTCCAGTATCAGTACTGTCTGACTCTGGACGCAGTCCACGTTGTTGTTGATGCCTTGTGGACAATGTGTTTCTATCGCGCGATTTACTGCTACTTCTCGGTATCGCAGGCGATTCAGTTTGGTTGAGTTTCTGTCGGCCAGTAGTCGTAGCAGTTGAAGCTGCGCCGCGACGCCGAATTGCACCTTCTGTAATTGCACGTCTTGGATAATACGCGGCCATCGCCGTTTCGACATCGCTGCTATCTTCCGATAGTGGAGCAACACGCGGTACTGGCTTCAGGCGTTCAGTCGCGTCTGGCTGATTTTTATCCCGCGGTCCAGCGCGAATTACTTTATGCATCGGCGGACGATTATCGTCTTCATCACGATGATGAACAGTTGTCGCTTGAGTTGACACCGGTGTCGATCGTTGAGCAAGTGCAGAAGTTGCGGCGACTTTCTTCAATGGTCGAGGCGATTTGGTATCAGTTGACTTCGACTGGTCACGTCTCGCGACTGCTTGGTGGCGTTTGGCACCATGCGCGCTGCGATCGCGTTCAGGCCACGCTAGCAACGGTTGGATTGCGCTGCCGCTTTCTTGTTGTTCTTTGATGCGTTTTCGTGCTTGTGCAGGAGTTTCAGGCACTGTTGATTTTGTGCTACCCGAAACTTTGGAGGTCTGTGCTTTTCGATCCCCAGTAGTTGCTGTTGTCGTGTTAGGCTTTCGCTTCGTCTCGTGCGTAGGTGTTTGAACTGTCACCACCTTTCGGCTTTTCGCCTCACTAGGCATAGTATTCCTGGGTGTAGAATCGTAACCTTGGTCCTTGGTTGATCTGCTAGACACAGGTGTTTGCTGGGGTTGGTGTTCGTCGATCGCTCCAGCCTGCGCAGCTATCGACTTGTCTGGGTGGTGAGGCAAAGCAGCGTGGGCGCTTCGTCTCGCAGAGTCAAGCGGTCGTCCAATAGGCTTGAACGATTCGTCGTCTGATACTTGTCGCCTAGTTGAACGCTCCGGCGACTGGCTAGCTGGCTCGTCATCAATATTCGACACTTGTTCAGCGGCCTGGTCAGAGCCCATTCGCTCCGGCTGTAGCTGTTTCGGCTCATCTTCGTCGCGAACAACTTTTGCTCGGCCACCTTTGTCCATTGGTATCCACATCAAACTTTTGCCAACTCCTTCGGCCTGGCGTTGCCGTTCGCGAATTGTTGCCGCAGTTTCTATCGGCTTCGAGGAGTCACTGCGCCCTTGGCTATCTTCAGGAACACCTTCTTTGGTGGTTTGGCCAACACGTCGCTTATCATCCAGTGGAATCCACATCAAATCTGGCGATATTTGTTCTTGTTCGCTTTCACCCGATTTCTCGTCTTTTGCCTGTTCGTCTTCGCTTTGTTTGACAGGAGTCGAGGTTGTTTCCGTTGCCGACACGATTGCCGTAGGTGTCGAGCTCGATTCGACAGTCGATGCCGCCGAACCATCCTCGGGTTGAAGCGCTGGAGTCAACGATGTTGCAAACGCAACCGGTTTCACCGTATCTATCGGTTGTTTTGTTGGCTTCAAGTTGTCCAAGTCTTCTAAGCTGTCCACTGACGATACACCGTCACTGCTACCGGGCGCAGGGCTAGCATCACTATCTGACCTTCGCTGATTGGGTGGTAAACTATCTGCGGCGACCGTAAGTGTTTCCATTACGTCGGAGCCTTGTTTCGCATCTGGTACAACTCTTTCGCGTTTATCGGTTCCATTTTCCAAACTATCAGCATATTCTGATCTGCTTGAACGATCGAAATCGCTACCACTGCTTGCAGATGCGTGCGATGCGTTTGATTTTTGTCTCAAATCGTCTAATTTAGGCGTAGGTACTGTCGCTGCGCTAGTAATATCTACTCCGGTTGTTCCCACATCTAAAGCATCAGTATCCACATGGCTTCCGGCAATTGTTTCAAATTCACGCTGATTGGATACATCATCAGCTATTTTACTTTCTCTTTGGTCAGTTGAAATGTCAAGTTCACTCACCGGAGTAGGAACTTTACTCTTGGAAACATCGTCCGTTTCAGCAATCATTGCAATGCTTCCATCTTGATCTGGTTGCAAAATTGAGACTGGGTCGGTCACGTCCGTTGTTGGCGTATCTTTGAAGGTTGTTACACTGTCGTTGGTCAACTTTTGCTCCACATTTGCGATCACCGAAGAGTCATCACCTTGTATCTGTTTATCTTCGCCTGATCCTAATTTATCGGCTAATGTACCTATACCGTATGCAATAGCACCTGGTACAAACCCGGCCACCATCGCAACTTTATCCATAGTCGACAAGCCATCCCCGTCTTCCGTACCTGGACCTTTGTCGACTAAACCTGGCTCCAACGTGCCACCGTCGCTTTCTTTCAACTGAGTGCTATCCGGTTGGTCCTCACGCGCCCGTTCGACATCCCGATCTGTCCTGTCGCCTGTTTCAAGCGATTTGCCTAAATCTTGATCCACACCATCAGCAACTCTCGATTTATAATCGTCTTGTTTTTCCGTTCCACTTTCTCCTCCAGATGTGGCCGCGTCAGACACCAGACGTTCGAAACCATCGTCGAATTGCTTAGCTGTCGATTCTATCGTCATTGACGCATCATTCGATTCTCCTTCTGTCTGGTCAAAATGCTGCAATCCAGGCTGTTGCTCAACTGGCTCTTCCAACTCAACTGAAGAGCTTGATCGAAGCCGTTGGTCAACAGAGATAACTGTTGCAGGTGACGTAGGTTCAGTATCACTTTCGGACACGATTGGTTTAGGTTCTTCATGATCGCCATAGGCTGCTGTCAAGTCAACATCAGCAGAATCGTCGCCTGCAAGCTTTTTGCCGTATTCAACCATGGACCGGTCAACATAGCCATCTTGTCCAGCGGTTGGATCCATATAACGCAGTGACGTCGGCTCTAAACCCTGTTCGCCGGTATCAATCAGCCCCTGGTTGGGCTCAAGAAAACCACTCCTTTGTGCTTTATCGTTAGAATCCAGTATCGCATCCAAAGGAACATTATCATCTACAGTCATTTTAAAGTCGCTAAGCTCTTCACTCGCCTCCGTAATATCATTAAACTCAGTCTTACCGCCGGCTAATTCAGCAATGCGTGTTCTGTCTGCTCCGTTTTCCGTGGACGAATCCAAATAATGCTGAGACAACACTTCGAAAATTGGCGTATCGCCGTCAGTCGGATCATGATCCGGTTCAAATAAACCATCTTTTATCATCTCTACGTCATCTATTTGTTTTGTTTGCCGATCTCTGTCACGATCAATGATATCTTCATGCGTAGCGTTATCTCCTACACTTGATTTCATGACGTCATTTTGCTCGTCAACTGCAGAATCTAACGTCATCGGCAGTTCGTTTAATTTCGGATTTTCAAGCCTGCTGCTTTCGTAGTCGAACTCATTTCGAGAGGTTAAATTCTGCATTTGATCAAGGTTGTCTCTATCTAACCGTTCGTCACTCACCATAGTGCCATCTTCTTTCTGTCCAGCGCCAAAATCTTCAGCTTTGCTGCCTTGCGCGGCGTGGTCAACTTCGGGTTCACCACCTTCTTTCAAACGATCAATTAAACTGCTAACTCCATACGCAATGACCCCTGGAACAAAACCAGCAACCATTGCAACTTTTTCACCAGTTGACAGTCCACTTTGCTCTTTCAGCTCCACATCCGAGCTTTTTGAAATATCCTGTAACAACGTGTCATCCACAAGTTGCCCAGAATCACGATCTGATTCAACGAGGCTTTGTTGTGGCAGTTGCAGTGGTTCCGCGTCGTTGTCACGTAACAAATCGTCTGTTTGCCTGCTGGGAGCACACACTGATTCGTCGACAGCAGATGTCTGACCATTACCCTCAAAACCAGTTGGACTATCATTCAAAGCAAAGTCTTCTTCAGTTTTCGCCTCGTTATCCGTACTCTCGACTTTTCCAAAAGTTGGAGCGATGCCACGCTCGTGTTCCTCGATTGACTCCAAAGTGTCCGAAGCATTCGATTCCGCTAAATCCTGGTCAACACTGGACTCATTGCCCTCTGCAACGCCTGCTCTTAACTCAACAGAATCACCATACGTTTTATCAATATCGTTCGAGTCCAAAATAGTTTCAACTAAAGTAGCACTTGTTGGAGACCCTTTGTGTCCAGGCGTATCACCAGACACACTGTCATCAGCAGGAATATCAGTAACAATATCCGTGGGACCGGTGCGAGAATCGACTTCACTTTGATTATATTTTGCTTCATCACTGCGTTGCTGTTCTTTTAAACCTGTTTTCCCTTCATTGTCATGCCACAAAGTGTCTCTTAATGACTCTTCCATTTGCTCAGCAGCTATATCCCAATTTTTACATTCGTCACCCGGCTGATCTTGTTGTGGCTGGTGATCAAAATCAGTTTTTTCTGGGTTCACATCAAATCCAAATTCGCCACCTTCACCGTCGTCTGTATTGAGTGAAGCTGAATTATCCTCTGGTTTCTTCCAATCGACACCTTCACCCGCTCTGAAACGATCATCTGTGAAGTTTATCATATCTGAATCTATGGCCGATTCGGGCATTTTGTCATCAGAGCTTTCCCGACCATCCAAGTTCTCTCCCTCAAAGCCACTTCTGGGCACCAGTTCGTCTCCTGAACTTGCGTCACTCTCAGACCCTGGCGCTAAAAGTCCACTGCGTTCAGCTGACGCGCCACTAGCATCTGTAGTCGATTTCGATGACAATTTGTCAACAAGACTACTCATACCGTACGCAATCACACCTGGCACAAATCCAGCCACCATCGCGACTTTTTCCAGTTTTGATGTGCCGCCACTACCGTCATCAGCAGCAACAACTCCAGACGGTCGCTCGACACCAGTTTCATCAATAAACATTTGATCTTTTTCAGTGTCCGAACCGGAGCCGTCAGAACTGAGTTGACTCTGTCGACCAGTCATAACGGGTTCTTGCGGACTGTCGTCGCCAACCGTCTGTTTTGAGTCGCTACCAGGAAGGCCTTCGCGACGCGGTTCAACGTTTGTCGTTTCTGTCACGCGACTCTGAGCAAAAGCGCCAAATCCATCATCGACAACGTCTTGAAATAAATCTGGTACGTCCTGTTGCTTTGAATCAATCATACCTTCACGTGTATCATCCCTGGAAGTCATCGTTTGCGGAACTTCAGCTGGATCTGAACTGTCCAACGGTTGCGTTAATACCTCCGTACTGGTTTTATTATCCCCTTCTAATGGGTGTATTATATTCTCAGAAGGCATTTGCTGATTCGTCGGTTCGTCGTCTCTGAATTGGTCAACAACGTCTTCCACAAACGAGCCTTCATTGTCAGAATACCTCAAAATATCATCTGCTGACGCCTTTTCAGATCCTATCTCAGTTACATCGCTGAATTTCGTTCCATCCATCACGTCATCCGTGGTCTGATCGTAAACCAGTCGTTCCTGCGGTTCCTTGGTAATTTTGTCATCCTTGCTATCAGAGCCGGCCGCAAGTGAGCCTTCAAAATGATCAATCGCTTCGTTTTCTTCCTTTTCACCTGGTATCTCATCGATATCACCCTCGTACCTACCCCTGTCATCGTTATAATTAGTATCGAGCGGCTGTTCCGCTCCCTCAGCACTATCGCCAATTGTGTCGTTATGTTCGATACGCTGCGTCGTCAACAGGTCTGCTAGCTCACCCAGCGACATGTCTTCGGTTCGGTCACCAGCTGCCTGAGCTTCTCGAGTATCCTCGATACCTACGTCCGAATATTGATTTTGATCGGTCTCATTTCCATCAACCGCCTCAATATCAAGACAACTCACATCCCTGGCTCTTGAATTTTCACCAGGTAAATCAGTTCCAAGCCTTCCTTCGTCATAGGCATCGCCTTGATCTATACCACCAATACCACGTTCTGCTTTGTCAACGTTGCTGTCTTCAATCTGTCGTACGCCTTGATCATCCAGTCCAACTCTTTGCTCTTCCGCCAAAGATTCAACCATACTCTCTCGATCATCAGCCAAGTCATCGTCACGTGACAAATCAACCTGACCCTGATCTTGCTGTTGTAAGCGGTCAACTGATATCTCATCCAATGCGGCGCCGGTGACCGAGTCATGTTCTTCCCTTGCCGTGTCCGTCTGGACTCTGCCGCCATCCTGAACTGAAATACCTACATTATCACGAGCTGTTGGACTTACACCATCTTCAGTTTCAATACCTACCCCATCATCGTGGTACTCCATAAACGGTCCGGAATCAACAGTTAGCTCTCCGCTTACCTCCTCACAAACGCCATCCTGCGCATCGGCATCCTGTGGTCCTCCAGCAACACTTGGCTGCCTGTCAGCCGTCACATGATCAACAAGTCGGCTAATGCCATACGCAATGACACCAGGCACAAATCCAGCAACCATCGCCGCTGTCTGTAGTCCAGATGGCCCACTCGCCGTTCGGTCGACTTCATCCGGAGCTTCTGGGACCGGCTCCGCCTCATCGTACGGCGGAGGCGGCCCACGGTCTTCAGATAATACAGTAACAGACGTTGTTTCGGCCGGCCCAAAAGCGTCTATATGGCCTGGAAGCTGGACGTCTTCTACAACTTGATCCGGCTCCAGATCGTCAGTTGGAAACAGCTGGTCGTACGAGGGCGGAGGTCGAGGATGCGTTTCGCCAGGCACCGAAATCGCCGCTGAGTGAGCACTAGGGTCATGCGGTTGTGGAGACACGGGCACCACCAATTCGCGGTACACTAGCGTTTGAACCACTACAGGGCGGTCTGTATGCGGTCCTGTTATTATCCTAGAGTCTGCGTCAAAGGAATCTATAGGTGGACGATTAAGCTGACTGGCGTCCATGCCATCAGACAAAGTTATATTTTGATTTCCGGTACACTCGTATTCATCTCTCTGCTGCGGACCTTCATGAGTCATATCAGCGCTGATCTCATGATCTGCCACCCTATCGTTAACGACTTGGTTCGTACGAATTTCTTCGTCCGGCAAACGGTTAGAAACCTCAGGTTGTTCTAAATCCATATCAGAGGTCGAAAGATCACCAGTATAGCAAATTTCCAAGGCATCATCAGACGCAGTCCTGTCCAACCGCCCAGTCTCCTCGATTATAGCAACATTTTGATCCAAACGCAGGTCACTCGTCGGTGTTGTTATTGTTGTTGTTGGTGTTGTTGTTGGTGTTGTTGTTGGTGTTGTTGTTGGTGATGTTGTTGGTGTTGTTGTTGTTGTTGGTGGTGGTGGTGTTGGTGTTGTTGTTGTTGCTACTGCTGTTGTTCCATCGTTTCTACCAGTTGCTGACGATCGTTTCTCAGTGTCCACTTCATCCCTTGTGTCTTCGTCTACGCCTAGCTGAGTCTCAAATCGTTCCGGATAACTGGATTCAGTCATCTCCGATCCAACTTCCTGTTCAGAGCTCCTTGGCACAGATGTGTCGATTTCATTGTCGCCAGTCGGTGTCTTGCTGCTTTTTGCATAATCGATTAGACTTCCAATGCCATACACGATAGCTCCTGGAACGAACGCAGCAGCCATTGCGACTTTTTCTAACTTTGACGATTCCAATGTTTCTTGCTCATTATTATCCAACAAATTTGTGTCACGTCCGCGGTCAACTACATCATCCTTAATACGACTGTGGTCATTTTCTCGCGGTTCCATTTTGTCTGCACCAGTTTTCATACCGAGCCGCAATTCAGCTAGCGCTGCCAAATCTGGTTGTTCTACATTTTGAGCATGATCGTTTCGTATTTCTTCTGGCGTCACTCCGTCCGATGCGGCCTGATCAACAACTATCGCAGCTGTAACGTCCGGAGACGAATCGTATCCTGCGGTGGCACCGTCTTCAATGTCATGCTGTTGATCAGTAGCATCCAAATAATCGCCACTTGATGTCCGTCGCTTGTCATCCAGCTTCGAGGCGTTGTTCGTTTCGGATTGGTCACATGGTAGCTTTAACGATACGATTTCGTTCTCTGGTGAAGCATCTTCAAACATCTGATCATCGTCTTTGTCACCATCACGATGGGGCTGCTTTAAGCCTGATGATTCTTTCCCGATAACTCCACTATCATCTCGGCCCAAATTCTCTGCTGTGAACTGATCGTATTTGGTGCCGGAGCCGTTCTTGTCAACCATTGTTGATATTCCAATTGACTTTTCACCGAAGTCCTCGGTGTCCGCATGAATATTTTCAATTCTGATCTGTTCCTGTACCACATCTTCAGTAAGTCCCTGTCCATCACCGTGAGTTGTCGCATCTTTCACCGTTCTGCTCGCGTCAGGAACAAACCGATCCAACGAAGTGACGTCATCTTGTTCGCTGATACGGTCCAGCCGGCTAGACGGGTCGCGTTTGGCAGACATGTGCCAATCGAGACCTTCGTTCCCACCGTCGTCATCTTCACTCGAATCTTGAGAAGACGTTGAAGGTGGCGACGCCGATCGACTGCCCGACTCGTCCAATCCCGCAATTCCAGTGGCACGGTCCTCTGAAGAAGGGAACTGAAAACCTGACGCTGCACCGTCTACTGGAAGCTCGGGCGAAAATTGGGGCGCAAATTCATCGCTTTCACCTGGTGAACTACTGCCATAACTATCACGCGATAAATCGCTCCGCGTTCGATCGTTTGAAGATATCGGCACCGGGACTTGACACGTGGTAGCCGCAGTTACAGCGTCATCGGCATTAAGATTTGCTGCTGATTTAACCACTGAATCGTGAAGCAGCGAATCACTCACACCGTCATGCTTTCCGCTGTCGCTCTCTGCCAAACCTGTTGCGGTTGTAGTATCGTACTCAATGCCCGAATCAGTCACATTAGGTTTCGTCGCATTCCACGATGAAAGATCATCATTATTATAACTTACGGGAGCGTCTGAAGACAAATAATCTCTATCACCGCTATCGCTTTGCAGTATGGCTGCATCGGCCCCGTCCATAGAGTCTGACGATTTTGGCTCTGTTGCAGCGCGCTGTACAGGTTCTTCTACAGTGTCGATGTCAGGCAAACCCGAGTCCTCTTTCTCTCGCAACTCCGGTGACAGGACAAACATTTGGTGGTCAGCTTCTTGATTTTTCGAAATAGTCGCTGTACGATCAGTGTCAATCTTGGTAGCAATAAGTTCTTCGCTTGCAACGAGCTCGTCATTACGCTGGCCGCTTAAAACGCTCATTTCACCGTTGGGGTCTTTGATTAGTCTCGTTAAATCATCGCTCACCGAAGGTTTACCACCCGCGTAATCCGATTCATTCGTTCCAGCGTCACCATCTCCAGTACCGCGAGACGGGCGCACAGTTTCATCAGTTACTTCTTCAGTTACTGTTGTTGTGATTGTCGTCGTTGTTTCAACTTTTCTTTGCAACATCTGTGACTTTGATCGTTGTTCGTCTTGTGCGTCCACGCTACCACGGCGTCCATCTACAACATTACCTGCAGTATCGTCAGTTGGCGATTCTTCATCTGCACGACCACCTGAACAAGCTCGATCAACCAACGCACTGATTCCAAGTCCAATCACACCAGGCACAAATCCAACTGCCATAAGCGCAGCGGTTCCAACCTTCTTCCCGATGCCATCCGTCGAACTTTTTTCTCCATCGGTTGCGTTCAATTCGTCTGAGTACACGGATATATCATGACTATCATTTACTGTCTTAAAAGATTGGTTCAAGTCTGATAGAATTTCATTAGATCCATCCATTCCAGCAGTCTTTAACTCTCGGTTTCGACTTTCAAGTAAGCCATCGAAATCCTGGTCGCCATGTTCGCTGCGTTCATCCGTTACCTGGCTATGTTTTGCGTCTTGTACATCGGAAGTGGCACCCACTTGACCTGTAGACATCTCGCCGCGACCGCTTACAGCTGTCTGTGACGTCTGGCCAACCATTGATCCATACCCGAGCGAGGTCGACGACGCCCCGGACGCCGCAGATCCGCCGGAATGTTTCCGAGCAACCGAGACACCAGAGGGTAACTGGCCAACAGGCGACACAACCGAATCACCTCGGTCCTTCCCGCTCGTACTTGCTTCTTCAGTTCCCGTACCTCTTTCATTGACTCCATGTCCTACTTCCAACCTAAATTCATCGCCCTTTCGATCCGCTTCTACATCAAATCCCGTTCTCGACGGTCGACCATCCTTTGCCGATGTTGCGACTGGTGACAATCGCGACCGAACAGATTCTCCATCGTCGCCTGCAATACTACTCAAACTGCGGTCACCGTCAATCAGAGACTGAGCATCATCATACGATAAGTCGACACCGCCGCCAGTTGTCGCCACAGATGCGGCCCCAACACTTACCGGTGACGTTTGACAAGGCAATCTTGTGGCGTTGTCCCTTTCTTGTTCCGACACATCGGCAACAATATTGTCAGTAGACAGCGTTGCTCGCGTTAAAGTGTCCACTGCTGTATCCATCTCACTGACATACTTTGACCACAACGAATGATCGATCTTGTCTTTGGTTGTTTGATCACTCGACGCAAATTCGCTGGAATACTTACTGCTAATTTGGTGTGGTTCTTGTGTCGCAGATATATTTTCGAATGCGCGCTGGTGTGCTTCACCGTTACTGCCTTGTGTCAATGGAAGCTCGAATTGTTGTCGCTGTTGTTTCTGTTGCTCACTGCTCTCAGACGCGATATTCGGTTGATACGGCATGCGGTCATCATATGGTTTCGCTCTCGCCGCTGCATTTTCGATCATAGCTTGTTTCCGCAAGTGACTTCCGGAATGCTCGCGTGATAGTTGCCCTCCGCTGGCAGCGGAGCCTGGAGCGTATATTGCAACAGCGGCACCTGTGACACTACTACCAGCGTCACTGGACGACGACGACGACAGCGAAGGCACACGAGCTTTGCGCTCACCGATTGTGGCCCAGTCGACATAACAGCGTGACATTACGGCATCGGGAAACGGTTGTTGATCACGATCAGGTGTCGAGCCAGACCGAGACCATTGGTGCGACGCGGTACTCAACGGCGACAAATCGTCTCCATTTTCAGACGGCACTGCAATATCTGCGTTCACACGGTCATTGCTATCTTTTGATAAGCTTTTGGCCAAATACCCGCCGGTAATATTTGGTACGAGCGAAGGCATGGTCGATCCAGGTGTGATTTGCTTATCACCAGCGCCCGCGCCACCGACTTGTGTCGATTCAACAGAGCCTGGCTCGAGTCGCGCCAAACCTGTTGTAGTTGACCTAGCACTATTGCTGCTATTACTGCTGCCTTGCGTTGGAATGCGAGCACGGCGATTAGCCGCAATATCATCCGATAGATAGCATTTACGCAACGATTCAGGGTCGTATTCCGATAAATCAAGAGCTGCCGGGCGAACCATAAAATTGTCACCGTTCTCGCCAGTAGCAGTAGACAAATTTGCGAATTTCGGATCGACCCCCTGGTAATTCGAACGTTTAGAATCTGCCGTAGTTACTACGTTCACGCCTGGCTGAACAGTCACATCCGTCCCTAATGTACTTTCAACTATTTTTGTTGTTGTTGTTGTTGTTGTTGTTGTTGTAACCAACGTAGTAATACCACCCTCAGGTTGTTGTTGAATAATTGCTGTTGTAGTAGTCTCAATGGCGTCCGTATTATCTGCATCAGACGGATCCCGTGGAAATAATCGTCTCAGCGACAAAAACTGGCTCCACGACTGTTCCGAATGGGCGGAAGTAGACGGTTGCGTTACGTCACCGACATCCACGTCAGCATTTTGCGACAAAGTCCCAGTATTTAGCAAATCACCGGAGTCGAACTGCGAACGTGCTGTATGATACGCTTCATCGCCAAAGCTACCATCACCGCTTCGGCTAGTCGCATTGACTTTAACGCTTTCTTCTTGTTGGCTGGCTCCAAACCTCCGTCGCTCGAACGAAGTATGCGATAGTGGTGCTTGACCTGCGTTTCCGCCGCTAGACGTAGCGGCACCAACGGCTCCAGTGTAGTTTTCTGGTGTAGCATGGGCTGATGACAGCCCGACGCTGCTGCCAACAGCGCCGCCACTCACACCGCCAGTGCTTTCTGCTACTGATTGCGGTGACCACGCAGCAGCAAACGACGAAATTGACGAACCGATCCCGCTGGAAACATTAGCTGCGCTATAATAGCCAGTATTTTTACCATCTCCGCCACTGCCACTAATGCCGGCGATAACAGGTGTTCCTACGTTGTTGCCATGAGGTGATGACTGTTGCGGCGACGAATAACGATGCAGTTGTTGTTGTTGTTGTTGTTGTTGTTGCTGCTGCTGCTGTTGTTGTTGTTGTTGTTGTTGTTGCTGCTGTTGCCGATTGTAATAGTCAACGTGCGACCGTACCATACTTCCATACTGATGATGCTGATTGTCCCGTTGAGACGCCGTTTGACCAGTACCAGGCGAAATCTTGCAATCTGCCAACGGAGACCACGATTGGTGTTGCTGGCGTGCCGGAATGTCTTCATGAATGGAATGTTTTTGTTGCTCAGGCTGCTGCCCGCTGCTAAACGGTGACACCATTGCGTGCGGAGCAGTAGTAGCCGGATAATGTCGATCGCGTAAAAACGGCGGCACAAACCGTTTCGCATCGCCAGAAGCGTTGTCCAGCGTCAACGCATCCGCGTCGGTCGGACGTGTGCAATTCGCTTTCGCGTCAAACGGCCGCAACGTCGAGACGACGCCGACACGATCGACGGCGGCGGCATCGACACTGATCTCACTAGTTGACACAGACGTTCGCGTGGGCAACAACGTTCTCGACGTTGTCGTTAACGCTGCTGCTGCCGCTGCGGCCGCCGACGCCGACGCCGTCGATGGTGTCAGTATTCGTTCGCGACTACCGTACACCGAGTGCGACTGCGAACTGCGCGACTGGCGGTATTCGATGTCGAGACGCGATTCTGAGCTCGACATATAATTGCCGCAGTCAGTCAAGCCAGCAGCCGATGTGTACGTATGTGATTGGGCGCGGATGCTTGGTCGATTAAAACGATCCCATGATTGGATCGCAGTTCTGTCGTCGACTGAGTCGCATGCGTTCCGAGTTGCATCCGATGTTGCGGTATTTGTTGTTGTTGTTGTTGTTGTTGTTGTTGTGACAGTTGCCGTTGGCGATGTTGACGAATGTGTACTTGAGCGTAATCGAGTAACATGGACGCCAATACGATGACGTTCTTTATGAATCATTGTTGTATTTGCAGTATCACTATTGTTGAGATCTAAAACAACATAACGAAGCTGCTGACCCATGTATAGAATAGAGCCGGATTGTTTTCCGTAGGGGCTGTTATAGAGTCAGTGTAAGCTTTAGACTATTTTTTGCTAAGACTTAGGCTTAGGCTTAGAAATAGACGCAACCATACGCTTAGGCTTAGGCTTAGGAATAGACCCATCCATACGCTTAGGCTTAGGCTTAGGAATAGACCCATCCATACGCTTAGGCTTAGGCTTAGGAATAGACCCATCCATACGCTTAGGCTTAGGCTTAGGAATAGACCCATCCATACGCTTAGGCTTAGGAATATGCTTATACTACTGTTCCGGCCGTGTTCTATACATGGACCAAGATGCTATTCAGTTAATGTCATACACGTGGCAGTGGTGAATTCAACATCGTCAGATCAACCACTTGTATGAGAACCACCGACCATATTCTCAAATGCGTATAGCACCTATCACCTGTTGGCGATAGCGTTGCAACATTACGAACGCGTGCAATTGCGTATCGCAAAATTTGACAAAAAACGCACGGCAAAACAAATCTGGAAAATGTGCAGAATATGAAAATTCGCCAATCACTGATTCAACAGCTAAGATATGTCATTTCAACTACTAACCAATGATACTACACACATTTGAGAATACGGGCACAAAGTGTAATACGACCGATCGGCCGTTACTGCTGCAGTCCATACATTTACAAGATTTTAAAAATTAATTAAAACGCAGAACACAGCAGTTTGATCAATTAAGTATCACAAAGCCAAAACAAATATTATCTCTACTAAACACCTATCCAAATTCCAAACCGACTAAATACCGTTTTAACCCTGCGGTATACTTTACTTTTACACCGCCACACGCCGGCGTCCGGCGCTGTCCGGCAACATTTTTACGGTGCCGCGCGTCGGTGACCACCGGCTTGCGGCAAGTATAGCGCAATGTTTATTCACCGGAGTTGCCAGAGCGAATAAGCAAACAACGGTTGTTATGACCTTAATTCATTGCAACGTGATGACATCAAAAATACCAATCGAAACGCATTCAACTAGCTGAAGCCGTATTGTCAAATGTGTATAGCACCGATCAGCAGTTCGCGATATTAACTCTGGTATTATTCGAACAAAAGATATTGATTAGCTTCAAAATTTAGCCTACTTTCTGTGTATCTAATTTACTACACTTTTGAGCCAGTTTTAATGTCGGCAACTTGCTTTAGTTCAACAGTTTAAAACCTAATCGTTACCTGGTGACAGGTGCTACAGGCAGTTGACACGTTGATGCGTTCAGATCGCTGAATTGAACAACAACAAAATAAAAAAAATAAACAACAAAAATGTATGTAACCATAAACACATTGAGTTCCTTGTCAGTAAACATTGCCCGGAACAGCAGTATCATTATCCTGCCTACGACATCGAATTTGGTTTCAATTGCAATTTATGCTGGCCGGTCTCCTATCACTCGCATCAAAAAAAACTATAAAAATAGGTCATATGCGAATAATTTTGACAACCTGCCCAAATGTTTTCCTAATCAAGAAAATGACACACACAAACATACACACACATACACACATATAAGAGCAAAATAATGCTGAAAACTACAATGTTCTACACTAATATTCGCCCTAATTCCACCAATATAAGCAATTACTACACATTAGCCTAACGGAAACTTAACACTTGAAACGTCCATTAAAACTCATCACAACACCACGCCAAACGGTACAGGGTGCTTTAAAAGCAATATACTAGTACACGTAGTTGCACATCTGTGCAACTGGTCTATGGCTTCTCCGACCCTACGCTAAATTGTTGCCTGGACCCTCATATTAGATGAACAAATTAAAAAAAAAACTGGTTTTTGAAAAGCTGTAGCGCTTTGCAGATATATAAAACACATCAGAAACGACAGGTATTGTGAATGCATACAGTCTTCATTTGTATAAGTAACGTAAATTAAAATCTGGCTGAATGCTGCTCAAAATACGTATGTGGGACGTTCCAGCTTTAATATATATAGATTTGTGAGCTTGGAATGTAACAAATGAAAATGTCAAAAGCAACAATCGTTTCTCAAAAATATGCATAACAGACGAACTGAAAAATAGGAAAAATATGCGTGCTTGCAAATACAATATTGCAAACGCATTTTTCGCAACTGCAACTCTTAAAAACTCGCACAATTGCGCAACACTGAATTTCGCTTTAGAACGCCCGTATAAACTCATTTTTGAAAAACTGTGTCAACTAAGAAATGCACGAGATGTCTTCAAAAGAGTCTAAAACCATTCACAGCATTTTCGCGCAATAACATACGAATTGTTTCTTTCTGACAAATTTAGAACGGATTCCTACAAATTTCAAGATATCTATCTTCAGCGATATACGTTATATATATATATATATATATATATATATATATATATATATATATATATATATATATATATATATATATATATATATATATATATATATATATATAAAAATATAAATATATCATATATATACACACATATATATCATATGCAGGGTGCAACCGGAATTACAATTTACCTTTACAAGAATTTGAAAAAATTACCGGAAACGGAACCGAAAAATTCATTTCAATTTTCTATTTCGCAATAACATTGGTGAAATAACCCTAGTTGGAGATTGGTATTCACTTTATCTGCTAAGTTTTAGATTTTCATAATCCACCGAAGCGAAATCTAACTTCGATGGTTTACTGACGGCGATTGTCAAGGTTTATATACTATACGTAATTTCCACCGACCAAAATTTAATACCGGAATTAACTTACCGGAACCAGAAAGTCAAAAATTGCCGGAACCGGAATCGAAACCAAAATTCCGATTGCACCCAGATATGTATATATACGTACATATAAATACTATGATTCCAACAGGTACTCAGTTTTACCGTAACAGGAACAGAAACAGGAATTGTATTTATTTGCCGGAACCGGAACAGGAACCGAAATTTGAAATAATTTTCATAACCGACAGACATACTGTTGAACTTTTTACTAAACAAACCTAAAATGGCTTGAGCGAATTATCTCACCTGTTTATTTCATCATCAATTTTTTGCTCAGGCTTAAGTTTATGATGAACAATTGTTTTTACACTTGCAATTAGCTTCAGGAATATATGCTTTATCTTAAGTTACAGCCCTGAAAGTAACATTGGCTAACACCTGTATGGGTGTGGTGAACTTGACAAATACCGCCAAGTTATTGGAATTAGCAGGAACAAAAATAAGTTTTCCAGCGCTACATTCTCCAGTTACCTTAAAATCTCAACCAAGACTCGTTAAAACGTTTCAAATGTGTTAAACACAATAAAATGTCATCCTTCCAATCAGGGCCCGAGCAGCCACCCCCCATACACCCATTTGGGGGGTCACCACCCTAAACCGGTTGTGATTGATCCCTGAAACCCACCTCTGGCTATCAGCGTTCAACCGGAATTCCTGCAATAATTCAATTCCTGTTCCTATTGTTACCAGAATTTTTACGATTTTATATGGAAACTTTGTCTTTGAAAAATTGCAATTTGAGAAAATGAGTGTTTTTGCAATCAGATCAATTATGCTCAAAACACCAACAGTAATTAATTCGGTAATGAAAATTATTTCAAATTTCTGTTCCTGTTCTTCTTCAGATAAAACTAAGTTCTTGTTGGAACCCCCTGCGACACGGGCATACACAAGTGAACAAAAAAAAACGCTCAATCCACGATACGTATCATTGAACTCAACATAAGTTCAATCTTCAACACAGCCATTGTCTTGTAAAAGGATATAAACCGAAATCTGTTCAACCCAGCTCCACAGTAGAGTCATTGCTGCTATTTTATTGGTCCCATAACAGTCGTAGTTTCGCGTTTTATGTGCTCAAAAACGTTTCCGTCTCGAAATATACTGCTAAAAAGTAGCGATAGCCGAAACAATGAAAAAACTACAAAACCCTCACTAAATCCACACAGAATCAATGGATTTTAACGGATTTTTAAAAATTAAATTTCGACAACCGCAACCAATTATTTAACTTAATACTAAAAAAGCCGATACTGGAACGGGCCCGTAGCCACGTGGGGGAGGGGCTCAGTTCATCAGGACAAATTTTGGGCCCCATAGAAAATTTTTTGACCTTGCTTGCAAGCCATTAAAAACCCTTGAATGCGTCTCCTGAAAGTTTTTTAGCACGCTGCCCTAGCAAGGAACTTGGCCCCGGTTCGTATCGGGCCCGGCACCGGTGAAAATCCCCACCCACGGTAACTATACCTAATTCCCAATAATTATAATTAGCGTTACGATAAAACGCAGTATATAAACCAGAGGAGAAAATTGAAATACTACCGTAAACAAATTTCGAAACAGTCACACGGTTTTATACTTTTTCCAAAATTTTAATGCCATCCGGATCCGGTTCATCGCCATCAATCAACGGCCGTTATTTTGTGGAACTCGTACACACGCCGAAACTTAACCTTATCACTGACGCTAGCGAATTAAATGTCGCAACAGTTAGCGAATACACGCGCAATATCTGCATACAAATTTTCGTTTCACAACACAATTCACGTTTCTGTTGCAAAACAAAAGTAATACTGTAAACAAATTAATGCTGTAAAGTTGCCCAAAATACGTATGTGACGCAGTCAAGCTGCTTTAATTATATAGATTTTTGAATAAAATCCGTTTCAAAGTCAATAAAACAAACAACATCACAACTGAAACTATGGTTGCCGGCGTAAATTCAGCGCTGACGGCTAATGACTTGAAAGTCGTTAAACCTAATACCGCCAATATATGTAGCGTTTTCCTCGAAGCAGACGTAGGGTCTACCAGAAGCAGACGTAGGGTCTACCAACTCATAACATTTCGAACTGGTGGTATTTAAGCTTTCGGTTAAGTCCCATTACACAACAAACTAACAACTGCTGCCACCACCACGCCTTCAGTTCGCGCACGAGTCGGCTTTGTTTTAGTTTCAATTTTACTTCAGTTCAACGGCCAAACTCTATTCATCACAGGTGTAAACTTTTTCACACTTGGGCGTGTTTTTGTTGAACCTACAACTTATGCTTATATACGCATATACATATATGAGTGCCGACACATAATACATACATTAAAACGTTTCAGGCAATTTTTCAATCTCATGAATACTCAAATAACAGACCACCCAACTGCCTGCTCCTATATTCATGACCTCGTTTGATCCCAAAATTTGGCTCCGGCCATTCCTGCATCAGCATCGCAATTTCAAGAGCAAAGTTGTCGATTCTTAGCCGAGCCTTTTTGCACTAAACAGTGCGTGTGTGCGTTTGCGTTTGAAAAAAATTAAACTTATTCAAATCACGCTGTTCTCATCAAATTATACTCGTTTATAACCGTTTGGATACTCAACAGTCTTCGCCATTTATAATAATGTCGTACACTAATCGTATCAGTTGTATATAAAGCATCGCGTATTAAAACTACACTCGATGGTATTGTGTCATCGACAAAATTTCAAAATAACAATCGACATCGGCAAACCAAATTAGGTACCCGCACATCCATCCGGCAGATCCATCACTCGTATGCAGCGTCCGTAACTCGACCGCTGACAAATTTCAAACCAGAAACGCTCCCTGTGTATTACGTAAATTTAGCCAAATTTTTAATTGTTCTACTGCTCAAAAATCGATTTTTACTGTCGACCAAACTGCCGCCACACCATAGAAACCCCATGATTCATTTCATCTGCACCGCCATCAGCGCATCACAAAATACAGCATACCTACATATCTGGCACCAATTTTCTCGCTTAAACGGTCAAACCAGCTGTTGAACCGGTTCGACTAAACTTATCTCACCGACAGGTAAAAACCCGAATTCTACTGTATCGTTAAATAAAACCATACCAGAGAAAAAAATGATTCTTAAATACATCAACTATTATTCGATAGTCACATGGAGATCAGGGATAAAACCCACACAGGACTGACTATGTATGTAACTAAATACCAGGCTATGACAAAATAACATCTGTCGCCAAAGTAAACAACACAATCGACGAATAGGCTTTCACTATCTAAATTTACCAATAAATAATTATACACCAGCCAAACCGGTAATATGCACAATCATTCAAACCGTTCCCAAACAATATTAAAACATTGGTATCAAAATACCACATATATATATTAGCTATGTAATATAACATTTATAAAGTATGCACCCCATCCATTATTCGACAAAATCGTACTCTACGCAGCATCTATTTAGTTCGAGTTGGAACGCGTCACATACGTATTTTGCGCAACTTTTCAGCATTACTTTGTTTACAATATTTTGTTAAAACACAAATGTAATTGTCGTGTGAACACAAAATTTGCGTGCAGATTGTTGTGCATTCGCTCACTTTTGCGCATTGCGCAAAGGCGATTCACTAGTATGTATTAATACGCTTAACGTCTAAGCAAACAGTACGCAGCGGTAACTAGCACTACCATCATGTGAATTCCAAGTTCCAAAATCCTTCCGGTTCCGCCTTAAAGTTCAAGCTTGCGAATCCGGCCGGATTCAGCTGTGATGTCCGTGACTGTCAGGCTGCGTCCGTTCAGGATTTGCTTTTCTAAACAGAATAACCTCAAGTGATTGTTCTCTAATACATAAAGGCTACTCTAAAGCCTGGTAGTACCAGTTTTCTTGTCTGCACAGAAATTGCGGAACAGGAACAACATCCACCCTCCATCGCTGTCCCTGTATACGCTTCAGCGTGGGTCAGCTGGCTAAACTTGTACGAGCAATAAAACAATACCGATGCCACAAGGCACCGTTTACGTCGGGACATAGTAAACGTCAAAACCCGGCGAAACCAAAAACTACCAAACAATCATTTTCTCGTTGTACACGTCATTCACTACAACACCTTACACTTTCAATCTTCCATCAAACACCGCTGTACGATAAACGAACGCATACACGCTGTTGCGCTGTCTCACATAACCAAACCGGATATCAAAAAATACCGGAACCGGAACTAGAAAAAGCGGAATACGGCCATGACGCTATCTGTCTGCCTTAACATTGTCAAATGTGTGTAGCATCGATCAACAGTTGCTAATCGGTTTTGACGCAAATGCACTGTATTTATGCAACCGCCTGCGACGCTTTCACTTTGCTCTCAAGTACGGTCACACCAAAGCGTGAAAATCTGTTAAGTCCATCACCGGCTCGCATTTGAAGGTCCATGCCCGTCTGTTAGGGCGGCGTTACAGTCTTGACAACGTCCGGCAGCCGTCCATCGCCGTCCGGTGCCGTTGGTCACTACCCGTTCCCGTCGTTCCCGTACCACAACGCACGATAACTGCCGCACGCCAGAACATATTAATTTGTAAACAAACATTTTTTGACGTGCGTCGTGGTTTGGCTCCGGACTGCGCCGCAGGCCAATTGTATAGCGTCACACCCTAACGGTCCTGCTCCCAGTTCCCACCGTATGCAATTACTTTGTGTCTCAGTGGATATTTACACAAAACAAGACACACTATAATTCGCTTATTACAAGTAAAAACGTCACTACAGAAGAACTCTTGTCAAAAAAATAAAAAGATAAACTTTATTAAACCAAATACGACGAGATAAAAAAACCACAAAACAGGATACAGTTTACCATCTCGCACTCTGGGAAGACACTTCTATTATTCGAATGAAACCAGGCGCACGTTCAATAGCGATAGATATAATAAAAGCGCTAGGAACGACCGGATATTACCGCAGCCGGTTAGCGGGGCTAATTGAAAGAACACGGGCGGAACAGTATTATAAGCATATTCCTAAGCCTAAGCGTAAAAATGAGCATACACCTAAGCACTTAGCCTAAGCCAAAGTCAAGCAAAAAATTAGCCAAGAGCTTAAGCTTACTCAATTGCAGTCCTACAGAAAAAACGCTCCAGTTCGCAACGATAACTGAAGAACACGGCATCCTCTGCGTTAGATGTCAAAATCTAACCAAGTCCACAAAAAACACACCGGTTGCTGCAAAATTCGGTTTCAGATACAAAGTCAATGGTCCAGTCTATTTACATCTACTCACCACATGTATATATTAGGGTGCAACCGGAATTTTGGTTCCGGCATTTTTTCACTTTCCGGTTCCGGTTCCGGAAAATTTTTGCCGGCATTAAAAATTCCGGTATTAAAGTTTGGTCGGTTTTAATTAAGATATTTCGCTACAAAATGACGATAAAAATTAACCAGATTTCATTAGTGCAGTATGCAAACTTTGACAATGGCCAAAAATAAAATCATTGAAGGTAAATTTCGCTTCCGTGGATTATGAAAATCTCAAATACAACAGATAAACTGATTGCCTATCTCCAACTAAGAGCTATGTCACCAATATTATTGCGAAAAACAAAATTAATGCAAATTTTTCTGTGGCATGTATTTTTCATTTTCCGGTTCCGTTTCAGGTAAATTTTTTCAAATTCCGATTTCGGTGCCGGTAAATTGTAATTTCGGTTGCACCCTGATATATATACATTTATTTACGTATTTCAAATTTATCGTAAAACTAAAAAAATCATGCGAGTTATAGTCAACCCAAGTTGAACTCAACAACATAAACATACCAGCATCTTTCGTCTCAAAACGCGTTCGACTGCTTGATTTCGCCGCCAGCATTCGGCCATCCTCCGCGTCAACATTTGTCTTCCGTTTACTGTCCAACTCGATCGTAATTGAAGTTCCGGGACCATCAGGCAGCATTGGAATTCGCGATGGCGGCGTATCCTTTGATGTGTACTTCGGGATTATCGTCGTGGTCGGAGTCGAGCTTCGTACAACACTAGTCGTAGTCTCATCGGCTCGAGCCTAAAAAACAGTGAACAAATAATTAAAGCCTATGACTCGGGGACTATGTGGGAAGATAAGATATCGCGGTATAGATCAGGCACCGTAGCCAGCTCATCTGGGTTAAAATTGTTCAGGAGGTGCATACAATGGTGTTCGTTGACTTACAAGCAAAGTTGAAAATTTTCTAGGGGGGGGCATAATTTTTCCAGGGGGGATGAGCCCTTCTAGCCCCCCTTGACTACGGGCCCGGTTTGGATTTAAATAATATGTATGGCAGGTGGCCAAGCATAATCGCAAAGATCTGATCTGTGGTTTAGGGGTTCCCGGATCATGAGCCAACAATGTGTTTCTTTAGGAGGTGTTTTTTTTTGTTTGTGTGGTGTTGCTTCACCAAAATCCCAGTGGTCCTTGGTTTTGTTTTTTGTCTTGTAGGATTCATAACATTTGTTATCTTTTAGGATTTTTGAAATAAAATGTTTCACCGACCAAATTTAAAGACCGCAATTTTTAAATCCGGCAAAAATTTACCAGAGCCGGATAGCGAAAAAATGCCGAAAACCGGAATTCCGGTTGCATCCTAGCATACGCATCTCAAAATCATAGTTTTAGCCAGTCGCCTATTATCGGAACCTCGCCGTTAGCCAACCTGGCAATCAAACATTAACCAGACAATACAATCATAATTAGCCTACATACATATATAAATACGTGATGACCAGCGCGTAGCTTAGTTACAGCCATCATGTAACCACCAACTAAATCAAGCATATAAATATCACTGACGCAACAGCCGGGTGGGTAGGGGTGTGATGGGACGCATGCATCCCCCTCCCAAATATTAATGTCACATAATTTTGGCATAACATACAACAATTGAAAATAAATTTTATAAAAATACTAAATCCTACGTTACGTAATTCTTTTAAAGTTGCATTTGACGTTTCGCTCGAGAGTTTATTCAGCTATTATATATCCCATCCCAGGATATGCGGCATTGTTTGTTGCTGCGCCCCTGATATATAAAGTGTCCTTAAAACGGATCCTTGTTCTACTTGTTAATATATAAACAGCGTCAATATTGTGTGACAGCCCATGGATTGGCAGATCCAACGGATGGCATCCAGACACTGCCCTACTCGCAACAAGACTTTAAATCCAAAATTTTCAATTACAAGCCGATTAGAGCTACAAAATTGTGCTTGGCACTCGATGGACAGCTTTTTCACCATTTATATATTAGAGCTGTCCCGGGGTCAGGATTTTTGCCGATGTCGGCACCGGAGCTAAGATGATTGCTTGCTATCACAAAAAACCCATGTCATAACAACGCTTGAAAACTACATATTAACACACGTACGTATAGAAAGCGAGATAAATCGCTTGAAGTGTCAGCGTTACATACGATGCTGTTTTCGAAATCATAGCGCTGATATTAAAATCACGGGTTGAATTAATTTTTACAGACAACAATCGGATACGAGTGAAACAGTACAAAAAAATTTGCATAAATTGTCTACTATTTCGGCCCCGGCCCAGGCACTTTCTGGCCCCGGCACTTTCTGGCCCAGGCCCAGGCACTTTCTGGCCCCGGCCCAGCCACTTTCTGGCCCCGGCCCAGGCACTTTCTGGCCCCGGCCCAGGCACTTTCTGGCTGCATGGCCCCGGCACTTTCTAGCCCCAGCTCCTTAACAGAATATATATTATATGTATATATAATAGAGCGGATCCCTAAAAAGAGTCCCTTCATCGGCCACTAACCATCGCGGACAAAACAACAAAAAATCAATTCACATTCAGCGATCACAGATACAACATCTCGCTAAACACAATGACAAACTTATTCTATCTGACAGCACACTTGTCCGATCATTGTCATGGTGACAATTTTATGGTAATTCGAAACGTCTTCCCTGACGAGAGGCAGAAATGAAAGTAGGGCAACATTTTAAACCATGTGGCGCGGTATGCCCCATGAGACAGTTAAATTCCACCCAGCCTCACGGGACCGCACGGCGCCCAATGCGCCACTTCCATCTCTGAACGGAGAGATATCGGCGATGTATATCCCTTCCCAAAATATTATCTTGAACGACAAAGAAAAAAGCACTTTTAACACATTTTAGGTCGATCTTCTGGTTCCTGAAGGTCGAAAAAATTGTCTTGTACTTGAAGTTTATACCCCGAGCAAAAATTCCGGCAGCGCCTCTGCCTTTACAGTAACCGAAACGCATACCTACCGGCAAAACAGACTAAAAAATGCTAACAATGATTTGAAGTTAGAAAAAATTTACATTTTTAGCGACAACTTAGCTTCAAGCAAAAACACACGTGCCTATGGGACGGGACGCAGCCTACATCGGCAAAACTCTTGACTACCCTGGCACCAAAAAAATTGGTCGACAGCATTACACCAATTAATATGTTATCAATTATTATCTGGCTCGCCAGTAAACTTACCCCTGACCCCAACAATTAAAAATTTCTGGTTCCGGGAGCCTGGCGCACAAATGGTTGCATAACAGCTCCATTTAGGTTTTTATATACGTAAAAAACCCCACGAATATTAATTATGAACCGGAAACGGTTTGGCCAAATTTCTTGACGACGAACGAACGGACGGTAGAAGCGAATGTGAGATGTTTAGCTACAACTATAAAACTCAGTTTTGCCCGTTTGAAATTTTTGTCTCGATTAAAACATGGTTTTAAACTTAAAATATATACCACTCCTTTGTTATACATACCCCAAATTTCAAATAAATAAATATATATATATATATATATATATCTCTATATATATATATATATATATATATTATATATATATATATATATATATATATATATCTGATTATTACTAATATGTAAACCGTTACTATCGCAACAATTAGTTAGCATGCGATATTACATTAATCAATAGGCAGATGTGACTTTAACCTAACGGCGTCCTTCTATAATTACATCTGCGATTACCCGCAACACGCAATTATACAAGTGCCGCCCAAGTTACTTTTAGGAGCGCCCAGTATCTGGTGGGTCTATAAAAAGTAGATTTAGATTCTAGATTACATTTTTTTCGCTTAGGCTTGCGAACACACTTTTGCAACGTTTAGGCTTACGCTTAGGAATACGCTTAATCTACCGGGACACCCCTAAAAAGTAACATTGGCCCAGGTCACAAGCATTCGTCTAAATATTTCTAAAACTCTCGTTCGTCGTGTTTTAGGCACAAGACAATATTCTTCCCATTTCCGCCCTGGCTACCAATGAATTCAACTTATTTCCTTGCGTCTTTGCACATTACCACGACTTTTGCGCTATCTTCCTTCATAAATAACTGCTTACACTAACACATATTCTTACGCCTTAAGCTATGGTTCTAAATTGTATATCCGTTCTCGATAAGATAACCAACGAACGATATAAACCCAGAATTCAAAGCAAAAACCTACATTTTACAAGGGGCATAGCGAAAAGTTCCGTTCGTTGCAGACAGCATAATTTCATGTACAAAATCATTTTTTCCTACCTCTACCAGGGTGCAGCAACCGGAATTACAATTTACCCGAACCGGAAGATGAACAAATCCGGAACCGGAATTTCAGTTGCACCCTGACCTCTACAATCCAGACCGTCACTGTAAACTTTGTTAAAAACCGCTTCTATTTGTCTCGTCTCTCCAGATATTTCGGCGACCGGTGACATATTTCCTCTATATCCGGTTCACTTGTATACGTCCCTGATTTTCACTGCTTAAATAGGTCTGTGCCGCTGCATCTACATAATTTAAAAAACCTAGAATATGCTGTGCCGGTCACAGTCACTCGAAAAGAACCCATTTCCTTTTGAACAACTACTCAAGAGTCCGAGCACAGAACGCGTTTCCTTACCGATGCATCAAAAAATCACTTTTATCAAATCATCGAAATGAAATCAACAGACGGTTAATGCTACGCTACACGGTATATATCAGTCAAAACCACTCTATATATACGTATATAATATATTATATATAATATATTATATATTATATATAAATATATATGTATATATAAATATAAATATATATAAATATAAATATATATACATATATACATATAATACATATATATACTACATACATAAGAACCATAACAGTTCGACCCCTTACAAAACTGTATGCCCCTTTAGAAAATTTTAGACCAGACGGCAGGGTACAACCGGAATTCCGATTCCGATTAGAATATCCGATTCAAAACGAGTTCCGACGCCGATTCCGATTGCACACTCAATCGGAATTGGAATTTTGAAATTTTATTGTTAATCACACTTGTTGCGATACGTTGCATAAAAATTCTATATTATCTATTTATTAAATTGCTGTCGATGAGTTAACTTATCAATAATTGATTGTAGTTTAGCTTTACTCAACCAAAAATAATCGCCAATTGGTTCATGCGACGTTTTTCAGAATTGTTGCCATGCCAGCCAACAGACGAACTAAACCAATCGATTTGTCGGTACAAATTATCGGTACAGTCACAAAATTTCTAGTTCCGATTATTCCGATTACATACAATTCCGGTATAAATTTGCTGTTCCGATTTCGATTCAGATACCAGTATAATACGGTTCCGCTAAGACGGCATCTCATATCAAACTCGCGCACGGTCTCCTTAAAATCTGTCGGTTCGTCCATACCTGATTAAAAGCCTTATCTGTTTTTCATTTATCACTTAAATAACAAACATAACAAATTAAAAAATAATGATGTCATGTACCTAACCGGGCTTTGGAACACCAATTTGGAAACAAGTAAGCACTAATCATAGTCACAACTACTATACCGCACCTTGCTTGAATACCAAAGGAGCGACGAACCGTTTCCGTAAAAAGACACGTACCATATTTCAATACTAGAAGAGATATCCAGGGACCGGAACCACAGGGTACTGGGACCGGGGCCCCATACGGTACCATGGACGAAACCAGAAAAAGATCGACCAATCATTTACTCGAATGAATACAATTCCTGTTTGCGTTCCTGTTACGGTAAACCTTAGTTCCTGTTGGAACTATGTAGCATTCCAAACACGTACTCAATACACTTGACAGTGTCTGCAGCTGTCAGCGTCCGACTATTGAAACATACCGCTCCTGTGTTGTCAACGCTAGCATTATTCCCTCAGCGTGCGGACACGTTAAAGCCAATAGCATCAAAGTTGGACCGCACCCTATCATAAAGCCGCATCATCATTTACCGACACTATTTATCGGCTCCGTGTCTGTCGTTGATTGCGTCCCAATCACACACACATATACAATCAGTCGTTCCACGCCTGTAGGTTGAGCCACCCGCACAGTGAACACGACACCTAAGCTGCTTAAAGCAACTCAACTAATCCATCTTATCGTCACAGTCGAAATTGCGTAGCGTCCCGATGGCAAGGGTCACTGCTCCCATTTGTGATTTTGATCCATCGGCTTTTACGAACTCGGTCAGTCAAATAACACACAACGAACCGGATACGACATATTTATGGAAGTGTGTGTATTTCCGGTTTTTAGAAAATCCTGACTACATACACCCCTGGGCTCCTGACCGTCAAATATATTATATTATATAAAGATATACTATGTATAAATATATATATAGAAATATTATATTCGTTGAAGCGCAGTACACTTCAACACACCATATGACTGACAAGCCAAACGTACCAACAGTCCACACAGCAGATGCTTGGCGAGTCCGGCTGGAGAAGCTACAATGTTGTCAAAAATCAAAATCCATATATAAACATATAAATATATATAATATTATATATACATATATATTATATATAAATATATATCAGGGTGCAACCGGAATTCCGGTTCCGGCATTTGTTCACCTTCCGGTTCCGGTAAATTTTTACCGGATTTAAAAATTCCGGTGTTATAATTTGGCCGTTTTCTTAACTTTGCTAATTTTTAAGAATCCCTTTTGAAAGCCACTTGTACTCCGAATATAAGCCATTGATGGTGGATTTCACTCCAGTCGACGACGAAAATCTAAAATACAACAAATAAAATAAATACCTATGTTCGACTAAGGTTGTTTCACAAATGATAGATCAAAAAATACGATTAAAATGAAATTTTTGGTGAAATGCATTTTTCACTTTCCGGTTCCGGTAAACTTTTCAAATTCCGGTTCCGGTAAATTGTAATTCCGGTTGCACCCTGATATATACATATATAATATATAATATATATTCTAAAGTAGCATTCACCAATGACTGCGGGATAAGCTTTCAAGGTGCAGGAACGTACAGAGCATTGTACGGGCCGCACCCCAACTCAAATGATTTGTGTAGCAGCGGCATTATCCTATTGAAACCTAGTTAACTATACAAAGCATATATGTCTATATTATTCGATTTTTCACAATATGACCCCCCACCAGATGCACCACACAGCGGATCTACGACAATTCGTCATCCGACAACCTTATCGCCCAGCCGTGTTCTAACCGCCTACGAATAAATCAAAGCATAATCTTTAGCTTAAGCCTAATTATAATGACGGCCGACGTATTGTAAAGTCGATGAAATTTCGGATTTACAAGCTGTCTGTCGACAAGTTGTCGGGCGACAAATTGCTGTGATACTCCAGTAAACATGTGCTCATGAGCATGTCACATGCTTCGTGCAACATCCAATACATTAAATAAAGCCTAAATACTGTGTCCAATTAAGATTCTACAAAATTAAGATTTTAGCAAACCTGACATCCTCAAAGGGCCGGCGTTACAATAGTTGGGTCTCCCCTCAAACAGGTCTGAAACGTCTCCCAATAAAATGTTTTACAATTTTATACATTCGTGGTCAGCCAAAAAATTTTTTACCTAGCCAAAGTGGGCCCCTCAAGGGTCGTACCTCACCCCCAATTGGAGGCGGGGGGTGGTACTTGGAGGGTGCTTCCACCGGCACTGACTACCCATACCATACACAGTTATCTGCTTACATATCGCTCAATATTACGACATTTTCGTGCGAATATCGGTGACCGCCGTTCCTGATTGGACGGTTCTGCTTGACGTGACGCTGCGATTTTACTCAATTTGCCTACACATTCGATTAATTTGAGAGACATATCGGTACGTTGTGGTAGTTATATATATTATATACGTACTACTAAATTAAACAAAACGGTATTGCCGTGTTTTTAAGTCGAAAACTACATACTATGAAATCATAAAACAATCTGTATACACCACGATTCATCTTGAATTCATATTCCGACCGGAATTCCTGCATAAATTCAATTCCTGTTCCTGTTCCGACAAAATTGAGTTCCTGATGGAACCATGGTATACACAAAACCAAATTTCACAAACAGCCCCCCCCCCCTGCGCATATTCGTGCAAGACACATCCCTTGAAAGATACGTACAATTCAACTTCAAAAGCGTTAATCGAATGGCTTTCATTCAACTACCATAATTTCAATCTTCAATTGAACTGAATGAAACTAACTTAAACTTAATGACAGAAACGTTTAGGTTCAATCTTGACATTAGCTTCAGCCAGGGTGCAATCGGAATTCCGATTCCGATAACAATTCCGGTTCAAAACGAGTTACGATTCCGATTCCGAGATTGCACAGTCAATCGGAATCGCAATTTCCACAGTTTAATTTTAGGGCTATTTGTTGTGATATGTTGTATACAAATTCTGCATCATTTGTCTATTAAATCGTTTTCGATGAGTTAACTTATCAATAATTGATTGTAGTTTAGTTTTACACAGCCAAAAAATGGTTGCCAATTTGTTCATGCGACATTTTTGATAATTGTTGCCGGCGAACAGACACCCTAAATCAATATTATACTTGTTAATACAAATTATCCGTATAGTCACAAAATTTATAGTTCCGATTCCGATATAATCCAGTTCCGCTTTGCACCCTGATCCCAGCCTTGGATTTTAACCGAAGCCGGCCGGTCCTGCCCACGTTCCTGTTGGTGATTGGTTCATTTTGCACTCTGTGCCTTGATTGCTGCACTGCAAAAACTGCGTTTTTACTGCGTTACTGATAGCGATAGCACTACAGTAATTTTTAAGTCGTAGCAAAAATACTAACGCAAAAAACATATAGATTCAATGATAAACACGCAGTATATGTAAACTACATACAGTGTCTAAGTTACACCCTAAAAACAAAAAACAAACAAACGAAAAACATAAACAAAAACATAAAAACATAATATATCAATGAAATATTGTTCACTAGCAGCTATTAATCTAACACAGCCGTACGCCCAGCTACGCTAAAAACAAAGAAAGCACTCATAAATGAATCACCTACATAGCTATTCAACAAGCAACCGGTACCAAATGCTCTTCTAAGCCATAAAGTTTGGTGCCCTTATCCCGATAATTTTTCCGGTACAGTTTTAGAGCGCTGGCTGCCTCCAAATTGATTTCTGGGACGAGACTGAAGATGCGGGTGGTTATGTTTTCATAAACTCGAATATAAATAGTTTATGGTTTTAATTCTAAAAAATCGACCAGTCCTCAAAACATTTCTCTGCTATTTTATGCAATAGCAGTTTAGCCAGTGCAATGAACTTATAAACCAATCAGATTTGATTATTTGGACAGACACAATACCGTTAACCAATCAGCGTTGGTGTTACATCACTGTTGTTTTGCGACGTCTCACAATCGCTATTTGGCCTACGCCAAACTGCTACGTATTATTTTCTTCGAATAGCGTATTGGTGTGAATAGCATATTGGCCTACGACATATAATACACCATAATGAATACTAATGTTATGAATGAAAAAATATATACACATGGTCGTGGCAACTTATGACGGTAAAAATTATCACACTTAACACACACAACATACACGACGCGCAGCTGCTATCAGAAGATACTTCAACATTTCCTCGATACAGAAAATTACACATAATATACCACATATTCATATTAAAATCGCTTCAAAACTTCACTCCAGACAGCATACAAAATTTGAACTGTGAGAAAAACTACTCAAATATTCTCACGATCCAGTAAAGCCGGGCGTGTGAAATTCCTCGTCGGCATGCGAGCAACCATGAAAAAACAATCGAGGCTACCAACGTAAGTCTCCCACCATGGATTCTGATCAGTTCTCACGACACAGCGTACGTCAGTTAAGTAGCGAACTTCAAAAAAACAACCTCAAAAAATTATAGAAACCGATTTGAAAAACAAGACTCGCATATACAAACGTTACTATCCACACACAAACACACATGCGTACTTTTCATATCGGCATCAACAAAAGAAAATAGAACTTTTGCGTGATTTTAAATTTTAAAATTTAATATTTTCACCGCAGAATTTAATTGCTCCTTCAAAACCACCGACGAACCCCGAACCCATGATTCAGGATCGCAGTAGCAGCAAAAAAAGCCACAACGATTTTATTGGTAACTTGCAATTCGATCTATCAAGAGTGCATAATACAAAAGCGTGCAACGCTTGGCGTTCCTCCACACATGGTACAAAATGTATATACGTATCCCCCGGGTTTTGCGTTTTTGACCGAAACTCCTTCATTCAGAAGGGGGAGGCACGACCTGTGCTAACCATTTGCACTTTATGTATTCGGCATCAAAAATACTCGACTTGTAGTTTTTAATTTTCTAAATAATGTAGGGGTCGGCCAAAAACGCAACACCCGGTAGTAATTTATAGAGTGGAGTGTCGCTGTGACATGTGCTAACCCTCAAGTAAATCATAAGAGGAGGGCGGAGCATTCTTGATGCCGGATCCATAAAGTGTCATGGTTTGTACAGGTTGTACCCAGGGATCGACCGGATATCCGGTTTCGATTAAATATCCTACAAAAACCGACATTCGCATACGGTTCTGATATCCGGTATAAACCTACCGGATACCGGATATTTGCGGTTGCGGTTCCAAACATCATAAAACTGCTTTTAACACGTCGAAATACTTGATATTTTGCAGCGACTGCAGTTCTGCGCAAGTCCAAACTGAACACACAGACATGGAATAAAAAAAATCGAAGCAAACAATTAATCTTAAATCCATAAATACATATTTTTGCACGGCGCAAACCCCTCGAACAGTGTTCAAATTTAGATCCTATATCCGGTTAACATGCGGCGCCGGTTCTATTACAAAATTTACTATCCATCTGCTGTACGGTATCAGGTAAAATTAATATCCGGTCGATCCCTGGTTGTACCCCATCTAAATTAGGGGGGTCGGCCAAAAACGCAACGCCCGGTAGTAATTTATAGAGTGGAGTGTCGCTGTGACATGTGCTAACCCTCAAGTAAATCATAAGCGGAGGGCGGAGCATTCTTGATGCCGGATCCATAAAGTGTCATGGTTTGTACAGGTTGTACCCAGGGATCGACCGGATATCCGGTTTCGATTAAATATCCTACAAAAACCGACATTCGCATACGGTTCCGATATCCGGTATAAACCTACCGGATACCGGATATTTGCGGTTGCGGTTCCAAACATCATAAAACTGCTTTTAACACGTCGAAATACTAGATATTTTGCAGCGACTGCAGTTCTGCGCAAGTCCAGACTGAACACACAGGCATGGAATAAAAAAATCGAAGCAAACAATTAATCTTAAATCCATAAATACATATTTTTGCACGGATCAAACACCTCGAACAGTGTTCAAATTTAGATCCTATATCCGGTTAACATGCGGCTCCGGTTCTGTTACAAAATTTACTATCCATCTTCCGTACGGTATCCGGTAAGATTAATATCCGGTCGATCCCTGGTTGTACCCCCATCTAAATAAGGGGGGTCGGCCAAAAACGCTACGCCCAGTGATACATTTTGCACCATGCGGGATCCCAAGAGTTGCACACTCTTGTCATTATCCACTCTTGGTAGAACCTATATACGTATAATGACTCCCCCCTGTAAAGAAAGCGGGTCGGCCAAAAACGCAACACCCGGCGATACATTTTACACCATGTGGAACCCCAAGAGTTGCACACTCCTGTATCCATGCACACTTGGTTCCATTAATCTGCGAGGGTCGCCTACATATGAGGATCAATTTTTGGGGTCAATCGACCCGTTTGTCTTTAAAAAAAGTTTACATTTCCATGGATAACAAACATAATGTTCAGATCGGCATTCGTGAAATGTCAAAATATATAACAAAAGCAAACATTTAAAATAATATATAATAACCAGAAAACAATCAATGATGACATTTTAAGAAATCGGTTCAAATTGACACAGCTGGGTATAGTCCTATCCATTTTTAGTGCACTACAATACATATTTAAATGTTTTTTCTGGCAAATATTAAATACCATACATGCTATGTTACCATCATATGTAGTGTGTGCGCCGCACAGAATACACATGGCCGGAGCAACCACCCCCCATACCCCCATTTGGGGGCCCAGCCCAAAAGGGGCCGCCACCCTAACCGGTTGAAACAAAAACCGCCGAAGTTTTAGAATGCGTCTGACTTATCGCACGCTTCGCTCGCGAGTTTGGAGGTCCACACCCTGGAATTTGGGGGGAGCCCGACCCCTGCCTGCTGAGGCACTGAGAATACATATATCAACTTGCAAAACGGAACTGGATAATACGCACCGACCGGAATCGGAACAGAAAATTTACACTGCCATTGCAATCGCAATTGGAATTCCGGCTGCACTCTGATATATATTAGAGATGTCACGAGGCCAGCACGTTATTTGCCTGGGCCCAACCGTGCCAGTTTTTATATACTATTCTTAATTGACACGCATGAAAAATACTCTTATAACAGAATGCTGCCCAAAAGACGTATGTTGAGTGTTCCAGCTTTAATAATACAGATAGAAACACACAAAATACATACGTACGCTTTATTATCAGTTCAATATTTATTCCATAACGAATAGAACCCATCTCATAAATTAA
Organism: Enoplolaimus lenunculus; assembly: GCA_030248215.1. Classification (NCBI taxonomy): domain Eukaryota; kingdom Metazoa; phylum Nematoda; class Enoplea; order Enoplida; family Thoracostomopsidae; genus Enoplolaimus; species Enoplolaimus lenunculus. Next base: position 160,184 of record JASANG010002669.1, on the reverse strand, counting down.
TGAACAATTTTAAAATTCAACGCACTATCGTTCGTATACGTATATATGTACATAACAAGTAATGTGTGGCAGTTCAACCAATCTAACCAGAATCACTAAAAAAAGTACCGCGTATAAAACATTCTGATATGTGTACAATACCCAGATGAGCTGGTAATTTCAACGAAATGTCAACTCAAAAGCGATCAGGTTACATCAGGAAACAACGCAATCAAGCTTTGCACTGTGTTTTCTATAATTCAAATTCACCATAACTACAACACGACACATATATACAAACAAAGAATATACAGTGGCGCACTCATCAATATTCCGCTCAATATCCAACAATATTCTTGCCGGAGTGGATATCCGAAACTGAATTTTGTGCTTTCCAAATTTAGGAACCTCTGATTTTTTTGTTAACCTCTTTTTTTAACTCGTAGCTTTCATGGAAGCGTCTTGAAAATGACAAAACGATCGCTCGAGCAATTTTGATATATAAGATCAATAGTATAACTTATCTTTCTTCAGGGTAACTGAGCAGTTTTAGAAAGGCAATATCCACAAAAACGATCACAGTGATTCCCTCATTCCAAATCTGTAGTAAATCACCACCAGATACCGGCATGCAAAAAAATTCCCAAATGTTCGAATCTTTACAATGGAATCAAAAACCTTCAATTTCAATACTTACATAGTACACCACAAAACAAAGTAACAGGTAACTTTTGACATCAAACTCACCTTCAAGCTATTTCGTTCCAATCGTTCATAGGATTTAACTGCATCTGGCAAACGTACACCGCTCAGCAATCCTGAAACATATTTATATATAGCAAATGGTAAAGCTGATATTAAATAGTGGAAGCTCAACTACAATTTTTACTCTTACAACTAAGGGGAGAGGAAAGTATGTCACAGTGCGCTGGAGCAACTTTAATAAATCAAAATTTGCTTGATAAACTGGTAAGCTGCTTATGTTTCAGGTTACACTACTTGCAAACAAGGCCATTAGATTGTTCTTCCAGAATCCGGCCCATGTTACTTTAAGAGGCGTCCACGTTCCTTGTGGGTCTCTAAAAGAGTAGGTTTAGATTCTAGATTACATTTTTGCTTACACTTAAAATTAGACTTAGGCTTAGGCTTAGCGTTAGGTTTAGGTTTAGGAACATATTTTGCAACGCTTACGCTTACGTTTACGTTTAGCCTTAGGAATACGCTTAATCTACTGTTACGCCCCTACATCACATTCAGGATAACGATCTGTTTTTAAGTTGCTATTCACCGGTCTGCGAGCGACCACGTGTTTTTCAAGTGTCAATACAATACTTCTATACCTTGTTCGTTAATCATTGACGCATTGCGATGCTCAATGCTTTGCCCAGTCAAATCTGTCGAACCTCTTAGCTCAGACAAAGAAGATGCAGCGCTATAAAACGACGTCGCATCTGCTGAGTCTTTTTTCGTGAGTAACTCGTGCGTTTTAATCGTCGTAATGTTGCCGCCAGTGTTTGCAATGTTCGTAGCGCACGCCTGTTGCAACAACGTTGTATTATTATCTGCCCAGTTTCTGCCGCTACTACTTAAACTTCCGCGAACTCGTGCAGTGCCATCGTTCGGGCTTTTGACGACAACCAAACGAGATTTGTAACCCAAACCATCATTGGTTGATACAGACGCAAGTGCTTGACCCTTGGCCATGCCGGTCCTATCTTCTCGTTGATGAACAGCAGGTTTAGCCGCCAGAACAGTTGCATCTCTGCCAAAATTATTATCGCTTGTAATCGTAAATTCATCTCGACTCCGCTTTATTCCAGACTCTATGATGTTTTGTGACGACATCTGTGGATGCATATGTGGTCCGAAACCAAAATCGTTCGCAGTCATTGCATTCATGGGAATAGAATGACCCATTATTGTATCTGCATGGGCAGAGTCAATCACTTGCAAGGGCATCGCGCTCAGGTCTGACCGAAAGTAGCCTGAAGTTGATGGCCTTTTTTCGGGAAGCTCAGTAATGGCGTAGCTAGTGGTATCACTTTGAAATTTGTTGCCACGTGTCACCGATTGCGCATCGCGTAGAGTACCGGGTTTACCACAAACTGGAACTCCGTTGGGTTTAGTAGTACTAAGAAAATGTTTGGAAATACCAGGAGCACTACTGGTCAAACGGGGAGAATCAGAATCGCCCGACAGTTCTGAATACCCGTGATAATTATTTGCCGACGGCGGTAAAATACTGGAATGTGCATTTGTGTTCTTGTGTAGCGGAATAACAGACCTAAATGAATGCAAGCCAATATTTATTCATTGATATGCGTTCTAGTATCGAAATAAGATAGATTAAAACAACGGTGTTCATTTAGTTTTCGTTAAAAACCTTTACTCAATATTAATATGTAAAGTAAACAAAACTATAAGAGACAATACGGACCGTATGTGAAGACAGATATTATCAAGACGTATATAAAATATTACTTGGAATTATTTAAACCTTCTGGAGACAATGCAGTAGGTTCAGCGGTTGTTTTGGCACCAGTTGATCCACCACGAGGACTCTAAAAACCAGATATGGTATGCGGTGAAATCTACACAGGTGGCTGCGCAGCCTGTGAACAAAACCCGTTGCAGAAGCCAAATCAACAAAACAAAGAATTGTCTACCTACGCATAAAAAGCCGAAATTACACCAAAGAGAACTTATTCGGAGTTCTAATAAAAAATACAAGCATAAACGGCTTAATATAACAATTTAGATTACTTAAATGCTAGAATTTCTTGACTTAAATATAAATGAAAAAAAGGAACGTTACGTCATGGGCCATGGGTGTTTAATATCAGTATGTATGTTTAATATGAGTATGTATGTCTGTAGCAACGGTAAGCAAATAACTTCTCAAGATAAACACATATTCTACGTTTATAGAGATCATAACGCCGTAAACAGGATTCAGCAAATAAGTAGCGGAACGAAAGGAAAGATTTACAACCGCATAATTTTAAGTTTCAGCAACAAGTCAAACAAATACTGTACACATTAACGGTCACCTGATCAAGTTCGACAACAACGTGGCCAATGTTACTTTCACCGGCAGGTTTATACACTTCTGGTCGGTGCTTGCCATATGGTGGAGATCCGTCTCTACAAATACATAACATTTAAAGCAACGCACGTCCGGCAGCGAACTTAATATACCCAACAAAAATCCACTGATACTAATATTTAAAAAAATGAGTAGCATTAAGCTCCACACCGTACGTATGCACAAAAATTAAAATCAAATTCTAAAACAATTTTAGTCATAACAAACAATATACTTTTTATGCTTTTTCCGACAGCTGCAGCAAGCACAACCGCCAATTACCACTCCAAAGCTGACAAATACTAAAACACTCAGAAGCCCGCTGAACGGCGTTACAACAACCAAATCGCTTTGTGGCACATCTGGAATTCTCATACTTGATGAAAATATGTTTGAATAATTATATGCAGCGAAGCAACATCAACATCAAAATAAATATTTGCAATATTATTGCTCCAGGTTTAAGTGCAGGTCATGAGTAAAACATAATTACATATTATGTATTTATACTAATTATATATATTATGGAATTATGTGCATGCGCGCAACAAATAGCTGATTATTCTACTCGCACTTAAAAATATTCAATATGTACTGGATATGGACATTTTTCACATATTCTTAGCAAAATCAAGCCAGTTTTCTATGTAGCTTTGTGTGTTCTCTTATTTTGCATATCAATAACAAGTTCATGTGTTTGTTTACGAAACAAATGGAGTTGAAAGATGTTCAGTTCACTTTTCAGTTTATGAGTGGTATTCAATATTGGCACTGACAACGCAGTAGTCAATTCGAAACTTATCCGAAAAGCCCATCTAAGTTGCACGTATGTCAGTCTAGGTAGGAACTGGGACTTCAGACATTTTAGCTAAGCAGCTGTAAAAACCAAGCATATACATCAGAACAAGCATGTCTGACATGCGTACAAATTATAAACACAATGAACGACTCTGTTTGATGTGATATTAATTAATTACCGATAAGGTGGATTTCATGTCAACCTACTAAATTTTAATTAAAACTATACTGCTTTCATATGCTGGTTCTGTGCTGGCTGAGTTTTTAAACATATCCAATTTAGCAGCGCACGATACTAAGTAATACAGAACCTGTTAGTTTAAAACCTAACACTAATCACACTAGCTATGACTATTTTTGGATTAATAGAAGAAGAGGAAAGAGATGGAAGATGGTAGACCCCACTCCAGCACCTGTGCCGCTTACAGTGTTAAACTGAGCAGATTTAAATCATCAGTGACAAAGTGCACAAGTTAAAGTTAAACATATACGAAGCAAGGAGAGATACGTAATAATTAGTGTTTGGCACTGCAAGCACCGGCGTATTCCATAACAAAGAACAAGCAAGAAAAAGCTGAGGTCAATACCTATAAAACCTTCTATTAAAGCAACACTCTAGTATAAAACGTTGCCTGAATAAGAAAAGCAGGACACCAAAATACTGTTGTTCTGTCGAAAGAGTAGAAACCTGTTTTTGAAAAACGATTACTAAAATTACAAACTTTCACAAAAACGTTTTGTCCCAATACGATTTCGAGCGGCCAGGGAGGCTCATCCCCACTTTGGCAAAAGTTTGGCCATCCTAGATGATTTTCAACCTTGCTTGTAGGTCAATTTACGTTAAAATGCCCGCACATTTGTAAAAAACGTCCCTCCCTTTTGGGTGCCCGCGTTGTCCTTACCCATTCTCTCTATACACTGTCTGAGATGTCAATATGTCATTGTATGAACCTTTAGATAAAGAATATGCTCTAGGCATAAATATTTACTTGTCCTGACATTATTATCGGGAACTGTATTGCCCATAGTCCCTCGGAAGGGACTCAAATTTTTGCGTTGAATGATGCGTGCGAATATGTGTGTACAGCGTGCGTTTTTAAATGCGTGCGCGTGTACTAACGTAACGTCCTGGCATCCTACAGACAACATGTATTTATTCAGAATCCCTTCCGACAAAGTCTAGACAATAAAACACTATCTACGTACAGCTATGAAATTGTACCTTGCCTCCAGATAGGATGTGTATTTTGATGCTGTTCCAAATGGGGTGGGTGGAACATTTATACATCGGTGCGTGCATTTTAACGTGGATGACCCATTGAAGGCTTTGAAAACCTTTAAATTCCCTTCTTGGAAAATTTTTAGCCCTCTAGTAAGGAGGGCTGGCTGCGGGCCTGTCTATCCATTGAAGGGCTAACCCGTTTTTGCGGTAATAAATTAAGTAACGCTTCAGCTTTAGACTAATTTTTCCAACGTCTTGGGTTTATTTTAAGCTTAGACTTTAGTTAAAGGTTTTTCTTTAGCTGAGGCTTCGGCTACGCTCTCAAAGAATTGTGGACCTCTCAATTTCATTACCTATAGGTACTAGTGCATGGTACACCTTCGCGTACTCGTTGCAAATTTTTGAATCTCCAATGTGCATGATGTCTCCAAAGTTACATTTGAAATTAACGGCTACGTTCGTAAATTTAACTTTCGACGAACGCGCGCCATTGCATCTTTAACTTGTTTACATGGTTGCCCTTGAATATAACATTGTCGGTTGTCATTGAGTTCATTAGCGCTTGCTGTTGAGCAGAACAGCAGTTGCCTTTCAGTTGCCATTGGGTTCGTTAGCGCTTGCTGTTGAACAGTAAAGCAGTTGCCTTTTTGTTGCCATAATAAAAATTGTACTACCCTTTTTTGACCCTACGTTGTTCACTTAAACTCGGTTGTTGCAGTACTTAAAACGTCCACTGGTTGTTATGAAACTGTGAGAGCAGGTAATAATGCCGTATGCGTAGCCATTTACATGTCCATATGCCCTGGATACAAACGTGTTTTGTCGCGAATCCCTTCGAAGTGACTATAAACATTACGTTATAATAGCAACTCCGCGCTACAATGTTCGCATTTACAAACGGTGTTTTGTCTCTGTGCTGTTAAAAGAGGTTTCGAGCGTCCTGAAAACACATTGTTTTTCCTGACTCCCTGCGTAGCACATTTAACACGGTGTAAACTACACTACTGGAATTGCCTCAAATCCCAAATCATAATATAGTTTTACACGTATTTCCAAACAAGGTAGTTGAAAAGCTTTTTACACCAGCGCGTGCGTGTTGTAACATGGATGACCAATAAAATTTTGCATAATTTTGTAAAATTTATTCCTTTATTTTTACTACCTAATTTCGCCTCAGCTCCATGTTAACCTCGGCTGCGGCAAGTTTCGTTGACCTCCGGCTCCGGTATTTTTCACCTCTGGTTGCACCCTGGTATTCAAAAATGAAAGTTTTCCATTTTAATCCAGAAAAAAACCAGCGCGTTATCACGTTGTAGCCAAAGCTTGTTCAAATTGTAGCATAAACTAAATATTGCGGTAATATTTACGTGATTGGTAAATAATTTTGAGCATACAATAACTGAAATTCCGGTATTCCCATAAACGGAAACGTATAGATTCCTCCCGGAAACGGACATCCGTTAATAGCACGAACTGTATACGCGGGAAGAGTGAAAACTCAGTAGAACTAGTTTTGGCCACCAGATTTTCGTTCGCCTATACAGATTCGGTCAATCAAGCTATGGCTCCGATTTTTCACCTCTGGTTTTCCACGAACCTTGGTTCTGATATTTTCATTACTGATTGCATTCTAAACAGAATATATACTCTACTCGCTCCATACTAAAAAGCAACCATACATTTAATGCACAATATATATAATGAATATGTGGTAAAATTTTTTATAGAAATTGTACCATCTGAGTTTTATGAACACCATATTAAGTACGTATTTAAATATCCGAATGTGAATCTATAAATAAATTTACCTGGACATGTACCACAAATACAAACTAATAACACGCGCTTGTATTTTATATTGGTTGAACAAGCTTCATACGGTAAATCTTATTTAATGGCCCATGTATAAACAGGGCCAGATCGTTTTCCGGAGTGGCTGTAATAGAGTCAGTTTAAGCTTCAGTCGAAATTTTTACTTAGGCTTAGGAATAGGCTCATCCTTACGCTTAGGCTTAGGAATATCCTTATACTACTGTTCCGGCCCTGTTCTATACATGGGCTCGGTCGGCCAACCATTGAAATAATACTTCGCATGAAATGCTCAAGCACTAAATTGAGTGAGATGCAAAACGGTGCAGTTTTATTGAAGTTAATGGCATTTCCGATTCACCTCAAAGGGAATTTATATTGCATTTGGTAATAATAAACAGCTCCACATTATCTTGGACATTCGCTGAGTTCGACGGAACAGGGATTCAAATATATCGCAACTGATAAACTACTCAAAAATGTGTGATGTCCAAAAAATTAAATTTTTATGGCTTAAAAATTCTCAACCGAGGCACAAAATTATCATTTAGAAGGTTTGAACAAAAGGGCGAGTCGAGTTTGGGGCTTTGTCGAGTGACAGGAAACTCCACCCATAGTAGCGAGCGAACCTCCAGGTATTATATACAAAACTACATTAAATGAACACCAACCAACAACCATACAACATTAATACAATTATTTCATGTAAGTCATTCATCATTTCTACTGAAACCATTAATTAATCACATGAAGCTGCTTGTCTTTAAATGTATGGTTGAGATTAAAAACAAGATTAGATTTTATTTTAATGCAAAAAACTGGCAGTGAAATATGTCTAAAAATGTGTCGACGAGAGAACGCCAAAATATCCGACCGAAGTTTTTCATTAACTTCAGACTTTTGACATTTTAGTCTCATGCACGTTAATAGCTTAAAACACCGAAGCTTCTTTCGTATCCGTCTATTTTGCTATGCGTTCTTTTTAATTCTTGTTGACAATCTATGTGAACCCGGTACTTCCTGCTTACTATGTATTTTCATATTATTTATGCCATATAAAACATATAAACACAAAAAATGTCGAACATTACAATACCAATAATGTAAACATTGCGCACAGATATAAAAAAATAAGGGTTATCACTATCTTTTGTCATACAGAACTAATCCGAAAACTTTAGTTCTTTGAATCGGCGTACGTGGCATAACGCAATTGAAATCTAACGAAATGAGAGTAAATATTAACTAACTTTAATAATCAATTTTTTCGTATCGTAACATTTACATTCACCTATTTCCACACTATACGGTTTTACTCTGAGCCATTAGTGTTAACACAGCTACTGCTTACTTAAAAAATTCCCAAACTTATACCTCCATATCATCAACAACAAACTACAACAACAAAGCTGGCACTCACATTATATCACACAAAAACAAGCCAAGCAAATCAAGCACAGTATCAATCACCGATTATTAATGATATTAACAATCACGTACATAAACATAAATAACTTGCGCACCGAAAAAAATTGCTAATCTGCATCAAGTTGGTTTAAATCATTTTCCAAATATGTTGACAAAGGATATACATGGCATTGTGCAAACATTGCGTGAACATACATCTTCAGCATAATGATATAAACATATGAAATAGCTACTTTAACTACCGGATCCTGACACCAGCAGCAAACTACTAAGAACAATTAATGTTCACAAATTTACATAATAATAATAATAATAACACTTTGTACTATACGATAAACGAAGGTATCGTAACACAGCTATAATAAACAAACACAAAGACCAACAAACAATACATATAAGAACGTTATCTTTCCGTACAAGCAATTATTAAAAAGCTTGCATTACCAATAGTGATGGGCAGGGTGCAACCGGAATTACAATTTACCGGAACCGGAACCGGAATTTGAAAATTTTACCGGAACCGGAACCGGAAACGGAACCGGAAAGTGAAAAATGCATTTCACCAAAAATTTCATTTTAATCTTATTTTTTGTTCTATTATTTGTGAAATAACCTTAGTCGAACATAGGTATTTATTTTATTTGTTGTATTTTAGATTTTCGTCGTCGACTGAAGTGAAATCCAACATCAATGGCTTATATTCGGAGTACAATTGCCATTCAAAAGACACTCTGTTTTTCCCGGTGCACATCACTACTAACATAGGCACCCACGAACGTTCCGCTTTACATTCTCGGCGCCGTCTTCCCATCGCCAGCGGTTATCATTCGGCGTACACCTTCAGTTTTTAAGCTTTGTGATTTTACTCCGGCATCAGCATCGCCTCCACAACTCTGCAATCGTTTGACTCCTCCAACTTCTATACTAGACGAAACACTTTTTTCCGATCCATTTTCGTACTGTAATAATAACGCTGCCAACCTCTCACAAATCGCAGATGCACCCGACAAATTGGCGTCACCGTTAGAAAGCTTTTTAGCGGCTAATGGTGTATGATTTTCGCCCATCGCTTGCGCGGACTGTCTGTATACAAGATCCAACGGTCGTTCGTTGTTGATATCCCGTGTGTTTAATAATGCCTTCATTACGTCTCGTGATACGTGTGAGAAAAACATCTGCAAAAAACGCGAATGAAACAGCAAACGTCAGTGATCTCAGGTTTAAAAAGAAAAAGTTTGGCCCATATTAACAGGTCTATCTGCTAAACCTAGGCATTCGAATAACCATATGCCTAACCGTCAGGCTTCATGTCTCGTGGCAGGTCCCTATAAGTAACATTTTCCAAAAGTGTGATAAATCGTATACACATAAACAAAACATGTTTATTTCATGCTGAACTGCGAGTGTAATACGATATGAGCCGCTTAATATGTGGTGTGCTATACATCGAACCATAAAACTCTCTATGTAAAACACAATAAGGATAATTGACTAGGCTTCAAATTAGTTTGCCAGTGTCCTAAAACCTTACGCAGATCATTTTACACAGTAATGAAAATCGTTACGTAGCAAACTTACGTGACATTTTATACGAATACTAAAGCCTTATTCACAGGTGCAAGTTTTCGCAGCAAAAACTTGCACGTGCAAGTTGCATATGCAAGTATGGTTACAAAAAAGCTTTAAAGTTCTTGCAGCTGCTAGTTATTCAGCGGAATTCATGCTATCGAATTTATTTTTGAAATTACTCATTAAGTATGAATTAATTGAAATGAAAAACATGTTTGATATTTCGCAGCCGACGGCGATAGCGACGGGACCAGTTGTAAATTTTTAAGCGCTAAATAGAAATTGCATAGGTACGAAAGTCTTTTCAAGGAAAAAATTTCGAGTAACCTTCTTTCCGCGAGAATGTTTCTCGTGAATGACATACACGACGAATTATTGCTAATTTATGAAAATTGTCATATGTATTCAAAAATATAAGATCCCTTCCGTTTATGTTCCAGCAGACTGTGTTTTTCCAGTAATGCAGGGTGCAACCGGAATTACAATTACCGGAACCGGAATTTGGAAAAAATTCCGGAAATGGAAAATGTTAAGTATATGCCACCGAAAAAATCAGTTCAATTTTTTTCGCAATAATGTTTGCGAAATAACCCTAGTTGGAGATAGGTATTCACTTTATCTGCACTGTGTTTTAGATTTTCATAGTCCACGGAAGCGCAATCTACCTTTAATGGTTTATTTTCGGCGATTGTCAAGGTTTGCATACTATACTAATAAAATCTATTTAATTTTTATTCACATTTTTTAGTAAATATCTTAATTTCCACGGGCCAAATTTTCCCGCATCTGCATTTTGATTGGCCAATCGGATGATATGCTGTTGAGTGCTTCTGAATTAATGCAGACTTTTGGAATATATTCAACAGCTTTAATTAATTCAAATGTCAAACTTTTTAGATATTCTACAGTCATCGGCGATTATGGCGGGTCTTGTTTGTCATTTATAAGCATTAAATAGGAATTGAAACTGTATGCAAGCGTTTTCAGGTCAAGAAGCTTCAAGTAGAGCATTCTTTACGCGTGAATGTTTCTTGCTGCTGAAACTTGCAGCTGCAGGTTTTTGTCAAAAATTCATTCGAAGAACTTGCAGCCACAATTTATTCATTATGAATTTTCCCCAAGAAATTTTTCATAAGCAAGAATAACCTTGCAAGTCGCATTAATTCATCATCATTGGATAAACTGATAATTCATAATTTATGCTTGTTATTTATTGTAGTCTTCTGCAAATTATTCACATAAGTTCACATCATTATTCAAATTGAAAATGATGTTTGCTTGCAAATCGGCAAAAACTAGCACGCGTGAATAGGGCTATACTATTGCACACACCAAGCTGGCAATAAACACCGATAGAACCGTATTATAGCTCGCATGCCAGAACAAAGTTATCTTACTTCAATCAAATGAGGATCCATATGTTCGACGGCGCAGTGCAGTGCTGTCTTTGCAGAATTCGGAAGAATCTGAAACACACAAAAATACAACAAAGTACTCCAAGTGACCGGCTTGTTACTGAATACGTTATGTAGCATCTGGAATGGGCGATTTCAGCAAAAACCGATACATCAACCGAAGTTACCTGACAAAGGCTAACCACAAAATGTTTGGGTTTATTACTGTTTGGGTCGTTCTCAAAATATTTTCAACATTTCACTTCTGCGATAATTATATAATGTTCAACATTTCAGTTCTGCGATAATTATATAAGTTTAAAAATATGAAACGTTTCTTAATGTTTGCCGACATTTTCAATCTAAAATTACCGGTAGTGTTGGATCGGCGCCAGCTTTCAGCAGTGCAACAATGGATGGTTTGTTATTAACGAGACACTGACTGTCTTCCTCGATGACGCCGTGGTACTTAATCGCACACAGCAGCGGAGTCAACCCTACACATAAAAACGATAACCGTAAAGAGACATACTGTAGATACATATCTCCACAATACACAGAATGCTAGCGTCCCGCCCCCCCCGGCCCCCTATATAGCTGAGAGGTCAGGAAGTCGTTTCGGGAATCCTGGGCGACGGACTAAGCCTAATTATGTATATATATGCTTTTTGCGTTTCTAGTTCTGGCTATACAGAGATAAATAACTCGACTAGGAAACGAGCATATAGAAATCTACGATCTTGAAACTTAAGTCTATTTTTCGACATAGGTCAGAGCAAGGATGTTCCAATTAAACAGCGTTAGCGTATATCAGTGCGGAAAACTGTAATGTCTTTTGTAGGAATTCGCTGATTCAAGAATTTTGTCAACGGTGCCACAAAATATGCCATAGCCCAAGGCTATCACAGAGGTCATTTTCTGCGGCACCGTTGACAAAATTATTGTGAACGGCGCATAATCGTCATCGGCAAAAGTTTTGATATCGGCACATTCTTTTTCATTTGTGCTCGAAAAAATTAAATGAAACGAACCGTTCTCACAAAATTTTAACCCTTTGCAGTGGAACATCGTGCATTAAAAGTTAGAATCGTCATCTGAAAATTTAGTTTGAAAAGAAGAATCGGAATCGGTATCGACATTGGCAAAACTTTTGGTATCGACACATCACCAGTCATAGCGCGACTCAGTTTTGATGTCTCTCTCCAACCAACCCGATATTTTAAGCCACTTACCTAAATTATTGTACACGTCAAGTTCAGTTCGTTGGCAAGAAACTAGCGCACGCACTGCGTCTGGCATTCCACGCGCCGCCGCATAATGCAATGGAGTGTCACCGTCTGAAGTCGCTCTACGAATGTTTGGATCACTTCCGGCTTCCAAAAAATAACCGATCAGCGCTGTCAAACGACGCTGGACCGCAGCATACAAAGGTGTCTAAAACATACATAAAAACACTGAAAATTGAAAATTAAATACTAGCGCGGCGATATTCGTAGGAATCTTTGGGAGTTAAAATCGCGGTGCCACCGATAGCGTTCCAATAATTGTGAGCAGAGCCATAAGTATAGTCCAAGTATACCCAATTTAGTCCGTTTTTATTACTAAATAGTCATAAGTTACAGAGTTCCAACAAACAATCTAGCTTTTATATGCTTAGCAAGACAAAAACTATTTCTAATTTTATGTATATAACTATTTTATCACGAATTTAATGGCAATAACTACAGTGGACAAACGAAAGCTAGCACCAGCAGAGATGGTGGGTCCTGGTTAAACACAGAGACCGAAACCGGACTACCGAGATCGGCCGTGAAAAGTCCAAAAAACCTTAAAATTTATTTTAATGCTTTTTCCATAGTTTTTGTGTTTTTCAGAACATCTGCTCATAATTATTATCACGTAACTATGAAAATTCATAGATTCACAGCGAAGTTTTCTTTATTAGGCATCACATTATTACTTCAACAATAGAGCCATACATTTACTGAATCATCGATTTCTGTTCTCGGTTCCGAACACACCGAAAACTGCCAAATACCGAGACTTGCCGAGACTTTCATCCCTGCACCTGAGCTACAATTTACGCATCAGAACCCCAAAACTAACTATTTCGTTTTTCACAACGAACCAATTTACATATAGAAAGACCATTAATAGCATTAGTTTCCTTTGTAGAGAAATACTGCTATGCTAGGTAAGCATCCTAATTTAGTCTTATACGCATACTTCGTTCACATTGTTGTGCAAGTCATAACTTAGTGTCGCAGACAGCTGTGAGTCCTTGAACTTAATCATGTGTTCGACCAAACCGTAGACTTTCGCAATATCCTTGTGATACACAACTTTGTGAAGGAACCTAAAAATAAGTGTTCGCATCGGTAGCTCGAGTACGTTTACACCACCCCAAGCCAGATGTAAAGAAAAATCGTCGTTGCAACTTTCAGAAAGTTATAACAGTTCGACATACATATATAATTACTATTCATCTCCATTTTCGAATACGGTCACCAGATTTTGTATTATTTTCATTTCCTTTAAATTTGAGTATTGCAACAAAAATGTTTTGCCCTGCAAATATACGTACGAACATTCTAACTACGTTTGCGTCGGAAATGTCAAATTTCGATCTAAAATTTTTTTCACACCTAAATGCGAGACAGAACAAATTGACAACCAGAACACCTCTATAATAGTCGATAAACACACGATACACTTACGTATCTCCATCAGCATCTCTCAAATAGCAAACTGCCTGGGGAGCTACATGCCAGCATTTTGCTGCCCAAACCCATCCTTGGTCTCGTTTTTTCTCAGGAATCAGAGCACGAAGCGCATCACGGTGTGGTCGATATTCATCACCTAAAAGTCAAAATTACGTAAGATTACGTACGTACGTAAATGACAATAAGTGTGAATGACTAAATTTAAACAATGAAAAAGTGCCAAACTAGACGAAAAATGTTTAAAATTATTCGAATTTACTGAATACATACAGCAATTCTAAATCCGTACGGCAAACCGTTCGATTTATCGGAAAACATTTGGTTGTTTTCATCTGTACTCTTATCCACAAACAAAACCTAAAAACCCTAAAGCAGTTTTATCGACACCGAAACTTTTTGAAAATATAAACATTCAAAGTTTGAAAAGGTGTGTTGTGACTGTACGGATAATTTGTATTTACAAATATAATGCTGACTTAGGGTGTCTGTTTACTGGCAACGATTCTTAAAAGGGTCGCATGAACCAATTGGCGATAATTTTCGGTTCTGTAAAGCTAAATTACAATAAATTCTTGATAAGTTAATCATCAACAGCAATTTAATAGATAGATAATATAGAATTTTTGTGCAACGTATCACAACAAGTACGATTCAAATTAAAATTGCAAAATTCCGATCGATTGTGCAACCGGAATCATAATCGAAACTCGTTTTGAATCGGAATTCTAATCGGAATCAGAATTCCGGTTGCACCATGAACAATACTAACCTAAAACTAATCCGCTATTTCTGAGACTGTCAGAACCGTGTTTCGCATCGCCATTGACACCAGCACAGGGTCGAATACCATTGCAATTCTTCTCCACGTAATCCTGTTGCTGCGCGACTACTTCGTCTACCACTGAACCAAAATTGTTATCAGAGACGCATCTTTTACCATTGATTGCAGGTACTCGAAGATTTTGCGGAGAAGATTCGCTTCCAGAGTAATTTCCACCGCTGCTGTCTTCATGGCGATGTCTATAATCGACGCTTGAGTCACCGCTTGAATCATATGCACTGCCGCTACCAGACCGACACCGTACAACAACTGCTGGCTCTGTTCCAGTGATTATTTCCCCATTGACACCTCCATTTTGCTCACCAAAACAAGAAGATGCAGTTGAATTTAGAGATGGTGAGGATTCCGCAATATCACCCATGCTGCGGCGACAGATGCCAGAGTTTTCAATCTGTTGCGGTGATGATATATAGCTTGGCGGCGACAACATCTCTGAATCGTGTAGATAACTACATTCGACATTGCTGTATTTACTTCTTGACTCAACACGTTTGCTATTTTCGAAGTTTTCCAAAGTTGACAACGGTGACGCTGTCGATATCATGCCAGTCTTTTCTTCAGCCCGGTTGACTTTTGCCGAATCGCTCAGTTTGATTTCCGTGCCATAATTTTTGTTGCCATTAGTTGACGTAGTATTGCAATTTTCACTGGTCCAACCGCCAACACCGTTATCAGCATTCGCATCAAGACTTGAGTATGCAAGTATGAAATCACTCAAATCTTCTGGCAACTCTAAATCGTTTCGTTCAGCCAACACTTGTTTATGGTCTAACTTAGGCGGCTCTGATTTCGATTCCATTTCCACCGAATTGCCTTTCTCGAGTTGCTGGTTCCGTTGCGAATTGCACTGCTCCTCCGAAATCAACTTTTGTTTCTGGTTCGCAATTTTACCCAATGGTTGTCCTAAATCGTTGGCAACACTCTCAACAACTGCTAACTGCATTCGATTACCGTTATACACGGCTGAGGTGTTATTACTGAACAGGTAATGCTCAGGTTGTGCCTGGCCATTAATTACATTGCCAGAATTTAAACCATTGTCATTAATCGAACAATTACGGTTGTTTGCCAATCCGGATTGCAAGCGCTGATTGGCATATGCTACTGGTGGTTCTATCTGTTCCTGTTGCGCTAATTGCATTTGAGGTGTTACGTTATCAAAAACATGCGGAACAGCTAAATTTTGATGCTCAACCTCGCCTTCTACTTGATTATCATCGCCTTGATTTGAGGATGGACTATACACATCAGGCGGACTGGGTGCCACTCTGGGGGACCAAATCATACCTTGCTGTTCCAACTGTTCTCGTTCATTAAATTGTTCGTTTATACCCTCATACTGCTGCTGATTAAACACATGCTGTTGGTTGTCACCCCCACACCGGTTCTGTTCCACCATTACGCCAGCTGCCCCATTGTTATTATGATTGTCTGCGACTTGCTGGTAATTATCACCGATGCGATTTAAGTTCATGAGTCCATTCTGTTGTACCTGTCTTAATTCATATCCATTAAAACAGCCAGAGTAACCCGCACTTGGAGTAGGTGCAACTGCGTGAGTAGACGGATGGTTAAACTCTGCTACCAGATGTTGCTGTGGGACACACTGCTGTTTGCTTGTTTCACCAACAGTAGGCGTTGAGTGGTCAAACGCGCACACTTGATTGACACGTTGTTTCTGTACAGCTGCTTGTCGCGAAAAATACTGGGCAGGTGTCACAGAAACACCTGTAACTACCTGTTGTCCATGATACACTCCCATTCGCGCTCCGTTCAATCCACTAGTTTTGCTTTTGTCAGTAATATTTCTACCTCCCTGTTGATACTGTCGAACACCATCTGCGCTTACTATTCCATATGGAGCATTAATTTTTTCGTGCACTTTCGATTGACTTGCAAATATTGGACCACGGCTAATAAGACCAATATCGCACAGCTTTTCGCCGTCAGCATCCGGCTCCATTGTTTTTAATTCACTTTTCGCTGATATAGACAACGTCTTTAGCTTCAGCTCGACGTCTTCTACTACTTTGTCTTTTTCCTTTTCGTCGCCGCTGCAAGACTGTTCCTGTGACACTTCTTTCGCTTGGGAGGACTGCACGTGGTCACCGTTCGATTTCTGGTGATCCCGTGCTACGCTGGTAAGTATATTGTCATTTTTCTTGTGCTCAGTTTGAACACTCCCGTTTTGGTTTTCATTCGGCACGCTGACTTCATGGTTAGCGACCCGAACCGCCGACAGTGCAGTTTGGCGCGCACGTGTAGCATCGAAGAAATCTTTTGGACTCAGAGCCACCACCTTTTTGCTAGTTGAAACCGTAAAAGCACCTCGTTCACCACTCTTTAAAACACCGCTTGTAGAATGTTCAAAGCTATCTTTATTTTTACCACTAAAAGCATCCAAGGGACGTCCGTCGTGGAGGCAACAACTTTTCACCACATATTCCATTTTGGCTGCATGATTGCTGTTTGAACCGCCATTACCAAAGACACCCGTTTGACTTTTGTCTTTTCCATCTTTACCAAAATTCGATTCAACAGCACAAGCAGAACGGGAAAAGATTGCGGTGTCTGCTATGCATGAAGATCGCTCGTTTTTTGCGAAATCGTCGATATTATGCTTCTTGGACGTACCTCGACAATCTAAAATCGTCCCATTCCGATCGTGACTTCGCCACGACACATACTGATTATGCAATGCTGAACGATTCCCGCAGGAGCTATTATTATCCATTTGTTTCGATAATCCATCCTCCAATTCTTTAAGCGAGTTCACGCACTTATAGCTGCGTAACTGACTTACCCCATCAGCACCGGAAAGCGTGGATGCCATAGTATACGTGTAATTGGTATATATAATACGCACTTTTTGACGCTTACATGGCCTTCTATAAAATAAGGATACACAGATTTCCTTACGTACTTAATACCCGGTTGTCCGGGCAACGTCGTTAAACCTGATGAATGAATGGCCTTATTAACCTCACATAACGCTTAAGGTTGAGCTTCGCTTGCATGTTAATTTTGCATTGCATGTGGTCTGATTTCAACAATAAAGAGCATTTGGGGAAGGTTATCTCTGTGACAGACCGGGTGCGGCCAAAGTACGCCATATGCTAATTTACTGGTTATTGGAACAAGATATGGATATTGAATTTTTCAACAGAACAGGAACAGGATACCGGATATTGTATGTTATAAAAATATATTTTTCAGTACTTTTTAGCATGCCCAAGGTTCTCGTATGTTATAAACTTCATAATTACTGCTGGTAAACTGAAATTATAAAATGCAACAAAGCGTTTAACTTTCGCTCGCTTAGATAAGTTAAAAGTAGCTGAACCGTATCAAATGTTCTCGCTTGTAACACACAGATTTTTGAAATGCGGGACACCACTGCAAATATCCGGTATCCAGTAGATTTATATCGGATACCGCAACCTATCAGTTTTTGCCGGGTATTAAACGGAATCCGGATATCCAGTCGCACCCTGGGCACCAGAGTGCAACTGGAATTAATTACAATCTACCAGAACCGGAATTTAAAAAACTACCGGATATGGAACCGGAAAGTGAAAAATACATGCCATTGAAAAATTCATATTAACTTTTTTTGCAATATTATCGGCGAGAAATCTACTATATTTTACATTTTCATAATCCACGGAAGCGAAATCTGCCTTCCCCTGTTTTCGATGGCGAAATGCGCAGCTACTTTTGGGCCAAAGCTGTGATCCAAGAAAATTTTCTGATTGTTTATCACTTTTCACCTCTTTGGTCTCGATTTGAAAACTACCGAGACTCATAAAAAGCGAGACCGAAACTGCCACTTGCCGAGATCGCCGTTCCCTGGCATGGGAAGCGCGCCTAACTCGCGAGCGAGAGGTCCGAGGTTCGATTCGCGGCGTGGCCATATGTTTCGGAAAAATTAAGGAGAAAAACCAAGTATATTCGCAGTTCTTCGAGGAAAGGCGTCTTCCCGACCGTGCAGTTCTTATACCCCCTGCCGAAAAAAGACGGCAAATAAACCTGTCCCGATTCTTACTTGACTGACACGGGCAAGCTCCACTATAAAAGTGACGGCCGCTAAACTCGACAAGGATTATATTTCCCCAGTAATGACAATTAAATGTATTACGCAAATCTTACTTGCCGACCCAACAACGATATGTGGCAAGAACAGGAATCATTTAAAAACACCATGGAATCTGATTAGGCCAATATTTTGTGTTCGGACAAATGAGTTGCCAGCTTTTAGTCAGCGTTACTTCACAAATTTTTGAAGTATAAAAAAATTGCAACAGGTATAAAGTCAACTTCTTCATTGCTAATAGCATAGTGAACATACCAAGTTGTTTACATTAAAAACGTTATTAGCTACGTGTCCCGAGTTGACGACACAAATATGTTTGCATTTATCAACATCTACATGCTTTACGGGATGGGCGTTGGTTTGGGACCCATGTATAGAGCAGGGCCGGATTGCTTTCTGGAGGGGCTGTAATAGAATATGTTTAAGTTTTACACTAAGTTTTTTCCTTAGGCTTAGCTTAGACTTAGGCTTAGTAACAGGCTCATCCTTACGCTTTAGGCTTAGGCTTATACTTAAGCTTAGGCTTAGCAATATGCTTATACTACTGTTCCTATCCTGTTCTATACATGTGCCGATTAGGAAAACGATGCGGGCGCCTTCCGTTGGTTTGTGCGAAGTCACTTTTTTAATACAGCATGTTCAATTTGCATTTTCAAAAAATGAGTCCTACAACTGTGAGGAGGGACAGATTCGGATTGATTCGTTGAATTATGATAAACACCTTCAGGCCAGCTACCGTTTCGCAGCGGTTAATGAGCCGACGCTTGTGCCCTATAGTCGGTGAAAACAACCATCCAAACTACAATACACGAAAGCGGATTCAATTTTTATTCAAGCTGTAAAGTTAATATTTAGAGTCGACCCACGCTTTAAAAGTTGTTTTTGGAATGGAATTTTATAATCAGCTTAATAAAATACAAGTGGTTGTGGTCGTCACTTTTTCAATATGCCTCACAGAAAGGACAGGTGTTTTGTCCTATAGTCTGTAAGAAGGACTCGGCGGAGGTACGAAATATGGACGCTCTAGGAATTCATAAAAATCAGTTTACTTTTATAGATAACGAAGCGCTGTAACGGCATCGTTTTCAACGACACACTGCCCCTAGCTCAAAAGTACTTTAAACTTCAACTTTCACTATATATAAACCACGTACCAACCGCAAACCAAGTTTGTATAAAACGAAAGCCTGGTATTTAATGGGTCATCCACGTTATACTGTCTACGCTACTGTAAAAAATTGTCCCCACGTACGATCCCCTAAGTCTGTAATTTTATTGTTTCCAAATTACATGTCCAAATGTCACTCATGTCCTGTATAGACCCTGCTGACAACTCGCACTCTTTCTAAACGACCTATGCTTGGTCACGTTGCCGTCCATACCCATGCTAAGTTGTCAATACGTTATTTAAAGGACAATGTTTTGTCCAGAGTCTGTCAGAAGGGACTCAGCATATTTAATAACACAAGGTTTGTCGGAAGGAACTTCGCTTGGCAATTATACAGGGTCTGTTCGAAGGAACTCGTATTGTCACACACTGTGTCCAGACAGTGTCTACATTGTCCTTAGTCCCTTCGAAGGACCTGCTATCAAAACCCACTATCTAGTTACACCTCCTGTGAAGTCCTTATAGCTTAAGGACATTGTCGTTTTGTCCCGCCCTTAAAACCAGGAGTGTGTGGACAATTTTCTACAATAGCGTAGACAGTATTACGTGGATGACCAATAAAGCTTATACTTTACGAACATGTTAATGAAAGACTTCCTTTTCCAATCTATGCGTGTTTGCACTATAACTTTGAAACACAACTTTTGAACCGTTGTTTTTAAGACTTATAGGATAGGTCACTTTTATTAAATTCCTGTGGGGGTCCAGATTCCGTACTTCCACCAGAAACTCCGCTTTTTACATAAAAAACAGAGTCTTTGCAGAGGGACTCTGTTTAGCGAGGTATCACGACCTTCGTTGCCCGCGACAACTCATCGTCCCGCAACTTGTTGTAAGCCAGTCGACGATTTGTTGTACATTCCTTTATCGATTTTACAATCCGTCCGGCCGAACTCTTGTCTTGTCAGACGCTGTGTCCGAACGAACTGTTATTGTCAGACACTGCGTCCAAACAAAACTGTGTCCGCACTGTGCCGACTCTCTCCGAAGGGACTACTGCCAAAACACAGTAACTAGTATACTCGCTATTAAAGTAATATCATAAGAAGATTGTTTTGTACTACTGTTGTAGCCAAGCGTGTGGACTTTTTTCACAGTACTGTAGTGACCCGAATAAGAGGGGTAAAGAAAGGGTGTCCATTTTGAGTCCCGATCAATAGGAGTCCGTATATCTCTAATAAAAGGTCGGAAGCGGATAGATGTCCTAAACTTTAATGAGAGTTCATACGTATCAATTATACCTAATCGTAGTGCATAAATGACTCCAGCACCAAATAAAGTTGAGTTCGAAGCTTTAAAGCCTACTTAAGATTTGACAGTACATTCCTAAATATAACTTGCATTAACGCTCAAGCTTTTGATACGAGACAAATAAACGTTCAATTCAACGGATAGTTGCAAAACCGGATATATCAATAATGTTGGGTGAAGGAGCGTGGGTTAAAATTAAATAGTAGTTCGTAAAAAATACCGCAGGGTACCCTCTGGGGAGGCCAAGTAGATATCAGTCTCTCCCCCCCCTTTTATACTTGGGTCACTACAGTAGCGTAGACAGTATAACATGGATGATCCATAAGACTGCATGCAAGAGCCCCGTTCTATCTTACATTTCTCGATGCGTGCGTCTCTGCAAAAAGGTATACTTTAGCCACAATTTTTACAATTTAGTTAAATAATAGTTTTGAAAATCAAAAATCTTCGATGCAGAAAAACAATGTTGTCCTCAAACAACCGGAAATTGTCAGCTTCTTTGACAAAAGTTCAAACTATTCTTGAAATACACCTTTGTTTGAGCCAAACCAGGCCCGTAGCCAGCTCACCTTGCTCGAGGGGCTACAAAATTTTTCAGGAGGGGGAATATAAGAGTTTCCGGTTACTTACAAGCAAGGTTGAAAATTTTCTAAGGGGGGGCCGTGCCAAATTTAAAAATTGTTTTCACAAACTGCAATTGAAATCCAAATGTTAACAACCTGACTTGTTTCTTCACGCACACTGCAATGGATGCATCTGAGGGGTAGGCATTTGGCGCTGTGCAACCGGAGGTGAAAAATACCGGAGCCGAAGGCCAACAAAACCTGCCGGAGCCTTAGATGAAGCCGGAGTTGGTGGGAAATTTGGTGGTTAACATGATGTTAATAATATGTTATTTTTAGCAAATATCTGTATTAATGTGTTCATTAAATCGTTTGGTTTTACGCTTACGTTTTACAAAATCGCCTCAATTCTTTCCTCAAAATTGTGCTAAAAGTGAAAACGACGCAACGCGTCAAACTAATAGATGTTGTATAAAACTATGCAAAATTTTACTACCAAAATTGCCGGCACATCCGGCATAAATTGTACCAGAACCGGAACCAGAGGTCGTTTTTCTAATATTAATAATTGACATGTTTAAAACAGTATATCAAACGGTTCTACTGTGAATTCTTCGAAGTTGAACAATTTGTTTCGACTCATGGTTACCTACGCTCACACAACCAACCCTTGGCTACCCGCCTGCTACAGCTTAAATCATACGTTTAAGCCCTTATTCACACGTGCAAGTTTTTGCTGCGAGAACTTGCAGCTGCAAATTGTACGCAGAACTCGCGTTCTTTTATCAGCCAATGACAAAATGGATGCACTAAATTCGTTGAACTTGCTTGATTAGTCACACATGTACCTAAACTAAATTCCTAGCTTTGATTTTTAGTGAATTTTTGACAGCTACACGAACGGGATTTTGAACATAACTTGCAAGTGCAAGTTGCAGCGGAAAGTTCTCGCAGCAAAAACTTGCACGTCTGAATAGGGCTTAAGGTACTTCTGAACGCAATTGAATAATAACTAAAATATGGCCTAAACGTTTCTTTTAAACAGCGTACTGGTTCATTATTTACTCGGAATGTGGTTGCTAGATAGACCGTTTGTGCCCTAAACCGAGTACAAGGCGCTTTATTTGATAAACTATTAACCTGAACAAATAATTATACAGGTTAAACTGGTACAAAATGGCTAGTAACATTTTGTAATGTAATCAAATTGAACGCAAATTTACAGGGCAACTGAAATCGTACGAAAATTCCGGGAATCTGATATTTTCCTTGTAAATTTCAGATTGGTTTCCTTCATAAAATTTACATACCGTCTGTCACATTGTACACTGTAAATTTCAGTGAGTTGAATAATCAACTGAGAGAACGAATCAGGCATTTCTGGCTAATTGTGAGTTATTAGTAAACAGTAAACATTATACCTCGTTCTGAGCTTATTTAAGCCCGGGTGAGTTGATTAATTGACTCAGAATGCAATTCAATCAAATCAAAATTCTGAGTTCTAAAACATTTAATTCATACTCAGAGAATAAACTCATTCTGAATTAAAATTAATTCACTGGAATTTACGGTGAAAATTACAGACTTTTATGTAAAAAAAAAAAATATATATATATATATATATATATATATATATATATATATATATATATATATATATATATATATATATATATATAAAAGTATATATACAAATAAGTTTTTGGGCAGATTCATTCCGTTTGTAAAGCAAATTACCGACTCCACGACACATACTGACTTTGGTTCAAATTCAGATTTTTGTTGAGCCACAAACTTAGACGCCCCTAAAAGTAACATGGGCCCGCAATTTAATAGTGACCAATTTATTTCAGTTGACACACGGTAAATTGCAATGAGTTAATTAATCAACGCAGACAAAGGATTGGTTACATCTGGTTGCTTCTGAGTCAATAACAGTAAATATTCAGTCGCTCTGAGCTGATGTAAGTAGTTCCGAGCGAGATTAATTAACTCAGAATGAGTTCAATCAATTCAGTATTCTGAGTTCTGAAAGCCCTAATTGAGAACTCAGACTTCTGATTGGATTTAACTCATTCTGAATTAAACTCAACTCACTGGAATTTACAGTGCATGTCTTGTGAAACGCATAAATTATTTTAACGCTGACAGAAAACTAGCAGTCTTTGCCATTAAAAATTCAACTTTACAGCAACTTCATCCCTTCTTACTTGACATCAAAGCGTTACAAACTGATAAAATAACATTTGTTTCAAAATACATTAATAATTTAAGTGTAATTAATATTAAAATAAGAATGTCTTCAAGTGAAAAATGGTTTGAAACCAACGGATCCTGTCACAATCCATGCACACTTGTGTCCATGTTAATAATTATCCTGCCCACTGAGAGGTTGGGACACTGGACAACCGGGATATGAACACTGGGACGCTTACACTGCAAAAAATCAGTTAGTCGAATTTGATTCTGGCGGAGTCGAATTTTGACTCAGATTGCGTAGTCTGCAAAAGCCTATTTCGGAGAGAGTCAATTTGACTCACCATTTCTTGCAGTGCAGAGACTAGATAATTTTTAGAGAACAGGCCCATATATTTGCTCTATTTGCATGGATGTCGCTCGAATTTTGGGTCGCACGAGATCCATCAAAATCAAAATCAGCTCAAGGGATGTGGTAGTTGTTGTTAATCCTTCTAATTTATACTCCATGCCTTGAGATATAAAACTAAAACTCTCAGGAACGATACAACTGTACCGTTGTATGTTTGGGCCGCAGCTAAAGCTTATTACAAAATAAGCAATTAATTGTAACTGAAACCTTATCTCGGTGATGATTATTTGAAGTTTATTCCACGAACGACTTAACGATGGTTGTTTTGTTATGGTTAAAGTGCTTATATTTACTGGATTTTGTTGAGTGAAATGATACAAAAACTATTTCGAAATCCTGTTCGCTACAGGATTCCGATGGTAATAAATAGAAGCCATACATAAAAACCCAGGTTCAATACTGAATTGTTGCAAGCAAATTTGTTATAGTTGATCGAAGAAACCGCAATTCAATGCGTCCAGTTATGAAAATTTATTTAACCACGTGAGTGCGGGCATAGCTGAGTGGTGATGATAAACGCCTATCACCAGCGCGACTGCGATTCCAATCCTGGTTTGAAACTAAATCTTGTTGTAATTAAAAAATATTCATGTGCGAAAGGGATAAGCGGATTTAAACAAAATTGTGCGTTTGTTGACTCATGCGTAAGTTTAGATCTACGCTTAGCTCTACAAAATCGTTTATATTTGCCTTTACTGATGTGTTCGACAAATGACGTATTTCAACAGAAATACCACCAAGTGTAATGAAATATATATTTTTCTACGAAAAGTAAATTGCGAATATTACTTTTAGGGGCGTAACAGTAGATTAATCGTATTCCTAAGCCTAAGCCTAAGCCTGGTAAAAATGTGTTGCTAAGCCTAAGCCTAAGCCTAAGCAAAAAATATAACCTAGATTCTAAACCTACTCTGGTATAGACCCACCACAAACCTTTTCGCCCCTTAAAGTAACATCAGCCGTATACATCATAATAAGTACCACGTTAGGTTCATTAAAGCTAATTCAGTGAACATATTTTCTGAAAATAATGAACCCTCAGCGGTATTTTATTTAAAAATATTAATTTTGCTAAATTTAAACGTCAGTTGAACAAAATATAAATGTTAAAGGTGGCAGCTTGAAAATATTCGGTCACATAAAATGTTCTTCAATCCAATTTTTACTTTGAAACACATTTTACTTTTACACTGTAAATTTTAGTGAGTTAATTTTAACTGAAAATAAGTTGAATCCGCGCTGAGAGCTGAGCTCTGAATTAGGTCTTTTAGAACTCTGAACTTTGAATTGATTGAACTTATTCGGAGTTAATTAATCAACTTATAGCCGGCATTAAATCAGCTCAGAGCTAGTTGATGTTGCCTGTAATTGACTCATTGATGAGCTTATGCTTCTGAGTGGATTCAACTCATTCTGAGTTAAAATCAACTCACTGGATTTTATCGTGTTGTGACATTGTCAAACTACAAAAATGCTTAAACATTTTTTATTTCAACGCAAGCCCGCTATCTTCAAACGACACCGAAAATTATTCGTATTTAATATTAAGTATATTTGAATAAATTAACGTACGTTTATATCACCTAAGGGTTAAAGCGAAACAGACAACTGTAGAAGTTCGCTATTTAGATCAACAAGCCAAGGTCGAAATCACCGCAAAAATCGTGTTTAATATTACAAAAATCAGCAGAAATTTCACATAAAAACGTAACAATGCGATAGTTTTTCAAAAAAATATTAATTGCTTAAAGCGAATTTAAGTAAAATTTCAAACAAATTCTCCACGTCGCTAAAACTGTAATCAAACCGTGGTGTGGCCAACAGCTGTTCTTTATGCAACATTTTTCATTAGTTTAATTTATTTCCACGCTTAACTTTTACAAATTTTAGAGGACCAAAGGCGATATTTTGGCACAGTTTACGTCAGGGTCAACCGTTTTCGGTGTAATTTTCAAATTTGTGTTTAAGACTTTTTCAATTGTTCAGTAATTGAATTAAAAGTCTTTTCAGTTTGTGTTTCTTTGTGTTTAAGTTGATAAAATTTCAGTCAGCTGTTTCGTTGCGTCGCAAAAATCGACAGCGTTTCCAGCACTTAAACTATTGAGCTTCACATTGCGAATTCATTTTAGACTTT
Source organism: Enoplolaimus lenunculus (assembly GCA_030248215.1). NCBI lineage: Eukaryota > Metazoa > Nematoda > Enoplea > Enoplida > Thoracostomopsidae > Enoplolaimus > Enoplolaimus lenunculus. The sequence continues at coordinate 133,519 of JASANG010002669.1, read as the reverse complement.
TATGTTTAAGAGGTTGTCTAAATTTTTAAGTACTAAATCGTTCGCTGATACACTGCAAAAAATGGCGAGCCAAATTGACTCTCTCCGAAATATGCTATTCTGGACTACACAAACTGAGTCAAATTCGACTCCACCAGAGTAAAACGTGCGACTCAGTGAGTCGAATGCGACTCTGGTGGAGTCGAATTTTGACACAATTTGTGTTGTCCAGAAAAGCATATTTCGGAGAGAGTCAATTTGACTCACCGTTTTTTGCAGTGCACGTAAGCATCATCTGACGCAATTTTCGCGAGCGAAGCCGTCGACAAATTAGCCACACCACTGCCGATACTTGATTTTTCCTTCGCCAGAGTCGTAGTTAGAATTTAATTTCGGAGGAAATATTCCAAAAAGTTTTTGCTAGCGAACGACGCGAGCGTGGAAAAATTTTGTTTGAGAAAAGCATGTTTTGTCGGCAAATTCAAATTTTGGCGGAAAATTCATATTTTGGCGGAAAATCGAAATTTTGGCGGAACAATTCAAATTATGAAGGAAACTCAAATTTTGCGAAAAATGATAATTTTTTAAATAAACTATCTATATATCGCACATACCACACCTATTGTGCAGCTTACTGGGACAGTCAAGGTAAATATCGACGGTATAAAAATGTCCGCTATACTGTCCACGCAGAAGTTGTATAATCCACGCAGCTAATTATATTATCAACGGTTGCAGGTGTGAAGTGCACGCAATAGAACTTGTGATTCGCATTATTACAATCCTTCCAGATTATACCCCTTCAATTTGGAAGATATCGGATGAATCAAACACATAAACACCATGTGTTTGGACAATCAAGACTCAAAACAGAGGTAAAACAGCCCGTAGGAAACCATAGAAGCAAAGCGAGCCAGAAACCAGACGCAATTTTGGTATTAAATCTTAGCGTAAAATTTATAGTTTTTCTTACCTCCGACAGGCGTTCCGAATCAAAATCACACTAATGGCGATTCATAGCTTCTGATGCCCTCGAAGTCTAAGCGGTCGTTTTTCGCATAGGCCAAAACAGTCTAAAAGTACTTTATCGATGTTTTTAGCTGTCCCACCCAATAGTGAATCGCGTGGGAGGCTTGGCAGCGCGAGTCACCTTCCTGCTTAGTGTCCTTTCAAAATTAAAACAATCGGGGGGCGGGCGCAGTCACACTGAGAGATAATAGACAAAATCGATTAAGAAAAGTTTCGTTGTTACAGAAAAAGTTACCTTTTAGATTGAAGGAACTTCGTGTAATAATTACCAGAGTGTAACCGTATATCCGTGTTTCCGGTAAAAATTGATATCCGTTTCCGTTACCGGTATAGATTAACGGGAATTCGTTTATTGTTTACGTTCTAAATTAACTATAAATTACGCGTATTTCTCGCAATTTTTCATTACAGATGTGCTGCAAATGTCGGAACTGAAACAAAAATTACGATATTTATCCGTAATCTTAAAAATTTCCGTGCATTCGCCATTTTAAAAGCCCGGTTAACATTTGCACGTCTCAATTGTGTTGGGTATAAAAATGAAACCTATTTGAAAATTATATACTTAAATATTCGTTTTCCGTTTTCGTTTCCATTATTTTTACGATCCGTTTACACCCTGGTTATTAGTGTTTCGTCAATAGTTGTTAATGCTTAATTATTTGCATATATATTTTTTGTTAACCCATAATTCTATCAAACTGCTAATTCAACTCATAACTAAACTTGCTTGCGCTTTTAAAATTAACATCAAAGTTGTTAACTTTGTTATTTTCTTTACAATACTGTGAATCTTTGTTTAAATTAATGTATACAATTAATTAGTTTTATCATTTTATATATGTCGCATGTTGATTTGGAAACCTTGGCCTTAAATGGCATAATCGTACCTGGGCCCGTATTCTCAAATGTGTGTAGCACCTATCACCTGTTGCTGACAGGCCATGTTACTTTTGAACCAGTGAATACTGAGAATCAAAATTCAGCACTATTTTTGAGTATGATTTACTCTTCTACTCTTTTACCAATTTTGAGTTCAAGAACTGTGATAAGTGCGTTTGAAACGGGTCCGTAGCCAAAGGGTGGGACAAGGGGAGCTCAACCTCCCCTTAGAAAAATTTTGGCACCCCCTGGAAGATTTTCAACCTAGCTTGTAAGTAATTGAAAACCTTTCAATGCACATTCTAAAATTTTTTTAGCCCCAGTTTAGCAAGCTGAGGTGGCTACAGCCCTGGTTTGAAAACGTATTACGAACTGATGATAGTTGCTATACACATTTGACAATATGGGTTCTAGTGACAAATCGTGACAACTGATGATAGGAAATTCTAATTTAAAATTTTCACAGCATCACAATTTAAAACAAAGCTTAGACATAAATTTTTTAGTGGCTGGAAGCACAGTCCGCGCAGGCTGACTCAAATATTTCAGTCATAAGCTTCAGTCAGCGTTGTTTTACACCAATAAAAATAACCAGACAACAAAACTGGTTAATACCGAAACAACATATAATTCCAAGACGTTGTTTAAGCAATATTTTAAAGCTGGAAGAGTTCAAGGTTAATTCTGGCTGACAGAAAACACTGTAAATTTCAGTGACTTGAATAATCAACTCAGAAAGAGAATTAGTTATTTCTGGTTATACCTGAGTTAATAACAGTAAATGTTAACTCCCTCTGAGCGGATTTAATTCCGGCTAAGTTGATTAATGAATTCAGAATGAGTTCAATCAATTCAGAATTCGGAGTTCTGAAAGTCCTAATTCAGAGCTCAGACTTCTGAGTGGAGTTAACTCATTCTGAGTTAAAATCAACTCACAGAAAGTTACAGGGTAAGTTTAGGATACATAATCGCCACCATTATATCTTGGCACCTACATAATTCTCAGTTACCTGTCTGACGAAGAAGTTGTATTGATACTGTTTATACTTATTGGTAAATTGTTGTTTTAAACTTTTATTTCTTTTCATTTTTCAGCTAAACGTTGATCGCATTTCGAATCAACTGCAAAGCATTGGAAGATTGTTAAAAACATTTTTATTGGCAATAAATACTAAAACAGGTTAGAAAATAATAATCATTGACTGGGTTTCTGAAATCCTACTTAAGTACGACTTAGCACTTAAGCACATACTAAGTAAATTACTTAACCATTTTGCCGCTTTTTAAAAGCGTACTCGAGCTACACTGCAAACAAAAAATTGTTAGTCAAATTGACTCTTTCCGAAATAGGCTCTATGCGACTATACAAACTGAGTCAAATTCGACTCCGACAGAGTCAAATTCGACTCACTTAGTCACACGTTTGACTCTGGTGGAGTCAAATGGGACTTAGTTTGTGTAGTTCTGTAGAGCCTATTTCAGAGGGAGTCAATTTGACTCACCATTTTTTGCAGTGTAAGTAAATATTTAAGCCGCTGACTAAATTTGTTGTATTACGAATTAACAGTTCAGGCATATTAAACTTGGTCTAAATAAAAATGTGGATCCATTGTGCCTTCTTTATATAAAGCAAAACTACACACAAAGCAAATTGTGTTAAATTTTCCATACTCCGACTTTCTTAAATTTTCAAGACATAAATGGTTTGTATTTTAGACATTAATAGCCCTAAATAGCTCAGAAATTCGTGTCTGAAATGGTTAAAACATAAATATCTTATATTCAAAAAAATTACTTTTACCGATTTATAAGACACAAATTTCATCCTTTCGAGGAATAATTTTTTATATTCAGGAATTAATTTCTGATTTTAATTCCGGCTGAGCTCAGGTTCCCCCCAACCTAAGTTTACGTCTTGGACGTGCTTATATTGAAAATAAGTATTTGGTTAAACTTTAGCCCGCATTTTGGAGTCGTTTTTTCTGCTAAATTGATGTCTTAATTGTTTATAAAACGAAAATTTAAGTTTAACACATTTAGGCGTCAAAATTTTCAGACCCATAATTTAAAACTTTGTATTCAGTTTAACCAAATACTTATTTTCCAACATAACATACGTCCAAGACGTAAACTTAGGTTGGCGGGAGCCTGAGCTCAGCCCGAAATATCTTTGAATCTATGGATAGCCTAAAGTAAATACTTGAGTAAGATTTCACAAACCAAGCCAGTCAGTATTTTTAAATATAGACTCCGATAGATGTGTCAAAATGGGGTTAAGCGGCATTCCCCCTCGGTCCGTAAACAGGTTATATACGTAAGTTAATTGAATGAAAACCTTATGTACTTATTTTCCAACACACTAGTGCACCCCCGTTAAACATTTTGTGTTGGTAGCCATGCATGCACAAGCCGATCCTATGTCCCCGCGACTAACAATTTTTAGTAGACGAGACAGGTAATAGAAGTGGCAAGGAACAGTTCCTTATAGCACAGAATTCGTCTATATGCTGTCAGTAAATTTTTGTCTATGGGGGGACAATGGGAGATGTTACGGGAGCCGCACCCACCCTACCCCTCTTCCGGTATAATTTCAACAGTGTAATAATATCTACACATTTTAAAACTTATTAAATATTTCAAATTTCGCTACATAGTTTTTGAGTCAATTTGAAACTGACTAAAAACAACGCCCGTTTTAAACTCTGTTTTTTTTTCGTTTAAATTTTTGCCAAAAATTAGCAAATGTCAGATTTTTGTTGAAATTGTCCAAGTTGTCGAGTGTACAGTTTATTTTTAACATTTGAGACTGAAATTTTAAACAAAGCTAATTTGATTAATGTTCTTTTTGTAGTATTTTTACTTCCAGTAAAGTGTTTTCTCAATTATTATCCGCTTCGCCGAATAGCGCCGTAAACAGCAGCGAAAATACTACGGGCGTTCGTTTTTTTGTTTAACCTTTTTGTTTCAAATATGTTATATTTTCGTAAAATTTAATCTCAACTTACACTCACGTTGTACATTCGAGTGAATTGATTTGAACTCAGAATCATTTGAATCCAATCAGATTGTCTAAGCTCTGAATTAGGTCTTTCAGAACCCAGAATTCTCAACTGATTGAACTCATTTTGAGTTAATTATTCAAGACATCTGGAATTAAATCAGCTCATATTGAGTTAATATTTTTACTGCTATTAACACAGAGATATACAAAAATAACTAATTCTCTTACTGAGTTGATTAAAATAAACTCACTGGAATTTACAGTATACCCATGGATGCAAATAGTGGGCGGTCTATGACGGCACCAAACAACTGCGTTTTTGCGATTTTTATTAAAAGGGTTCTTACACTGTAAGTTCCAATGACCTGATTAATCATCTCAGAGAAATAATTGGTCATTTCTGGTTCTGAGTTAATAACAGTAAATATTAACTCTACTCTGAGCTGGTTTAATTCTGGGTAGTTGATTAATTAACACAGAATGAGTACAATCAATTCAGAATTCTGAGTTCTGAAAGACCTAATTCAGAGCACACACCGCTGAGTGAATTCAACTCTCATTCTGAGTTAAAATCAAGTCACGGTAAATTTACAGTGTAGGAACCGTTTTCGGTTGGTAAACAAGGGACGCAGGTTCAAAAATTTTACACAACGTTGAACCCCCTGTTTCCAAAATTCTGGCTACCATCTGGCTCGTTATTAAAAGATATTTGGTAAACCAAACCTAGAAAGGCATTGCAAGAAAAAAACAACTTCAGCAAATAGATCGCGTGCTTTGTTCCAATAAATATAATAGACCGTTAGGCGTCTAAACTAAATGATACCCCCGGCAGGTCATCATGCAGCCGGCATATTAATAGAATTAGTCAAAACCCATTAAACGGAGTTCATTGAAAACTGTTATATTAATGAGATCCTATATACCTTCGGGCCAATGTTACTTCAGGGGGCGTAACAGTAGGTTAAGCGTATTCCTAAGCCTAAACCTAGCCTAAGCGTTGCAAAAATGTGTTCCTAAGCCTAAACCTGTCGCTACACTCACACGCAAAAACATGACGCTATACTGTTCCGAAATCCAGAAAAATAAATAAATAAACAAATAAATAAATAAATAAATGAATATATATACTTTAACAAAATGTACTCAAATTTGGCCTTAAATTTGCAGTAGAAACTTCACTAAAAGTGGTTTTATTTACAGATTTCTTAGCAAATTCAGACCAAACAGCAAAATCTGTAGTAGGAAGACGCTGACACGAAGCGTCAATTCCATGCTTTAGCTATGATACTTAGATTACGAAACGTGTTGCTTGCTGTGATGTCATTTTGTTTTGCATTCCGTCAAGGTAAAAACGCTCAAACCTGACCGGAGTGTTACTTTGTGCATATTTCGAACTTCAATTAATATTTGGGTTCTAGTAAAAAAAAGTATAAATTAGATTTAGCAAATTTAAAATTTGAACTGTCTTAAAAAGTATATTGTTGGCGGCATCCTTTATTGCGGTTGAGTATTTTAATTTGAAGTAAGCTACGATGACGCTTAAGCTATTTCGAGTTGCTATATATCGTAGTCGCTTTTGGCTTTTGATCCCGTAATTTTGTGGTCGCAGCGCACTGGAACACAGGAAGACTACGAGACTTACGCATTAGGAGGCTTATGTCTAGGGTCCGTATTATCAAATACATATTGGACCTATGATCAGTTGGCGATAGGTTTTCAAACTGACGAACATCTGCAATTGCAGATTTCAAATTTATACAGAAGTGTGGCAAATCAAACGCGAACAGTGTGCTGAATTTCGACCCTCACCATGCACTGGTTCTAGCGCTACAAGACCTATAACCAACTGATGATAGTTGCTATATACGTTTGAGAATACGGGCTTAGGATTAAGCTTACGCTTAACGAGTAGTCTAAATACTTAACATGGTCAGTTTTCGATATTATCTTAAATTCCCTACACTGTAAACTCCAGTGAGTTAATTATGCAACTCAGACGGAAAGTTAGTTATTTCTGAGTTAATAACAGTAAACTTTGACTCGCTCTGAATCGAGTTGATTCTCACTATGAGTTGAGTTGACTTCGGGGGAGTTGATGAATTAAATTAGAATAAGTTGAATAAACTCACAATTGTGAGTTCTGATAGTCCTAACTCAGACTGAGTGATTCAACTCATTCTAAGTTAAAATCAACTCACTGGTATTTACAGTGTAACGTTCTTCGAAAACGTCCGTATTTGTTGCGAATGATAAACACGCTAGCGCAAAACTCAACTTTTCATCGAGTTAAACTTGAGTTGAAAAAGAATATAAGGGTTTCAGTTGGAATATCATATGTCAACAGTGTCCTGGGTAAGCTTAACGAGATGGTACAGCCTGTGGGTGAGCGAAACAGGCGATAAGTTGAATAAGCGTGGATAACTCGATGATTAACCTGGATTACACAGGACGGCGCGACCGGATTTTGCTACTTCATGTTGGATCGGTTCTGTGGTGGATCCTCAGCGGCGAACGCCTAAGGCCTAATGGGTCGGACGTGACCGTCGTGTACGTAGTGCAATCTTGCGCATCGAACATATTTAACTGTTTTGTTGTCCCTAATTTCAGTGTCATCATGTGGAGGTTCCCGAAATCCGCCGACGCAAAGACCAGCTGACCTTACAGAGCTTCAAAGTATGATTTATTATGACAGAAATAGTTATTTTTTGTCTATGTTTTCGAATATTTCGATACACTTTTTCGCAAAAATCAAATTTCACAAAAATAGTTACTGGCAGCTTGTGAAACAACATTCCGAGTCTCCATAACCAAAATTTCGAATTCTTTTGAAATTGATGCAAAAATAAAAAAAATTAGTTTTCTAGAAATCGATTATTAATTTATTCTACGCCCTTATTCTCAAATGTGTACAGCAACTATCATCAGTTAGTAAATAGGTTTTCAAACTCATCGAAACCATCGCAGTTATTGAACTCAAAATTGATACAGGAGTAGAGCAAATCATATGCGAGAAATGTGCTGCATTTTGAGCCTCAACATTGACTGGTTCAATAGTAAAAGACCTATCACCAACTAGCGATAGGTGCTATACACATTTGAGAATACGGGCCGTAAACTTTAAGTATTATTTCAGAATGTTTTGGTCAGTTTGTTCGTGAAAATCAAATTTCACAAAATACCGACAGTTCGTCGCTTGCTGAAACACAGTCGAATCCTGCTGAATTGGACTGTGGATTTACCGGATCGAGTTGTTGTTGGGGCAACAACGCCAATGACAACATTCAATATGTTCGAGCTTCTGGACCAACCGATGTTGATTCGATAGATCGATGTTTTGCGACTACCAGGAGACCTTGTAAGTGGTGTATCAGTATTTGATTGGCTGGTTCTGAAAAACCCTGCTTGTTTCAGTTATATTGGCATTTTCAGATATTTGGAGTAAAAGCCGGTGGTAGCGTAAAAACGTCATTTAAATCGCAGACTTTAACAGACTTAGGCTCCGGCTTAGACTTATTAGGATTATGTTTTAGGATTGCATTTAGGCGTTCGATTGGGATTACGTTTAGGTTTAACGTAAGGCTTCAATTTAGGCTTAGGTTCAGGCTTAGGCCAAATTAACAGACTCCTATAATTAACATGGGTTAATATGGCGTATATCCATATGTACACGGATGTAAGCAACTACTGATATGAATTACCGAAGCGGTTAATTGGTTGGAAGAATCCTTAAGTTTTACCTAAAATAAAAATTTGCTTACTTATCTTAAAGATAACTTAGAGCCTGTGACAGATAGTAAACGCAGTAGTTTTAGCTGGACCCTTCCTGGCAACGGCCGAAAGTCCAGGCGCTCGTGGCGAAGCTAATTTTGTATCCTGTCCAACTTCGTGTACAAAAGAAACCACAGTCGAAGCAACGTAAGCATCACATATTCTCAAATGCGTATAGCACCTATTACCAGTTTTAGTTCATACATGTTTTAAACCTGACATACTTCTGTAATTGTGGACATCAAAATTGACACTGAAGTATGGATAAACCAGACGCAAAAATGTGTACAATTTCAAACCTCACCATGTGCAGTTCCGTAAGTTACAAGACCTATTACCCGCTGGTGATACGTGCCGCACACCCGGTAGACTGCAGGCCTGCAGTTGCAGTTGTGTGGTCGGCATTAATCACATAAACATTGAAACAACCTGTTAGTCGTTAATGATAACCGGGTAGGTTTCAAAAGGCCTAATTGGGTTCGTCCCACGATTAGCGCACTGAAGATTTGGCAATGCAAACCGTTCCTTACAAACTAAAGTATATTTTGTTAGCTTAAGTATATAGCAACGGTTGTTCTGGTTAGAAAAACGAGAAGAATTTGTGTGTATAAAATGTGTGGCCCATGTTACTTAAGAGGCGTCCAGGTTTGTCGTGGATCTATAAAATAGTAGGTTTAGATTCTAGATTACATTTTTTTGCTTAGGTTTTGGCTTAGGAACTCATTTTTTCAACGCGTTTAGGTTTAGCCTTAGGAATAAGCTTAATCTACGGTTATTCCACTTAAAGTAACATTGGTCAAAAGGGTTATATTTTCAACTTTCAGTTGTATAATTGGCTAATGCATAGAACAACGCGGTTACTGTAGTATAGGCGTATTCCTGAAACTAAGCGTAAGAATGAGTTTGTACCTAAACCACGCCTAAGCCTAAGCCTAAGCGTAAGAAAGATGTCTAACACAAAGACTAAGCAACAAAAATCGTAAAGCTTAATCTTTACTCTATTGCAGTACTACAGAAAAGCGCTTCGCCCCTGATCTTTATATGAGCCGACTATTTTAGCACTTGGTCAAAGGGTGCGTCACTGGAGTTGTGTCAAGTTGACAGCGTTCGCGGTTCAGTTATCGAATGCTTTTCGGTGCCGCAAGGAACATCAACAACCAGGTTTCCGCCAGTCAGCGACAGACGAGTTGAATTTGTTTCCGTACGTTTCGTAGCTTATTTTTGTTTTTATATATAGTATATATATGTATAAATTCTAATTTCAATTATATTCAAAATAAGTAAACAATTGTAATGTTAAGCGGTGAAATAGCACTCCCTTTAAACTCGGATACCACGTCCGTGTTAGCATGTAAAGGCCTGGTTTTAATCTTGGTTTGCCTTAAATTGGGCCATTTCACAGCTGACGTCGCTTAGTTACCAGAAAAGGCGCTAATCTAGTTGCAGGTCCTTCAACACGGCCTTTATACCGGCGAATCCAGAATTTTAGTGTGGGACATGATTCTTGTCTGTTTTTTAAAGAACATTTTTGAAATTGGGTAGCAACCAGCTCGAGAAGAAAATCATTGCAATTTGCGACGAATTCGCAAATCGGTTTGGTTTTGTAGTGTAGCTACGTAATTACTTATAGCTAATTTTACCAAAAAAACAAATACAATGCACATTTCAGACCATGTAAAAATCAGCGGCGGACCTGTTTTTCCGCGAGACTGCAGTAGAGTAAGCTTACGCTTTAGACTAATTTTTTGCTTGCGCTCAGGGTTAGCTATATGCTCACTTTTACGCATATGTTTAGGTTTAAATTTAGTAATACGCTTTTACTACTGTTACGGCCCTGTTCTATACATTGTTCTGAAATTAATAAACAATTAACATCGCGAATTTACAATAACATATTTTTTCTTCGCCAGGTTTATACTGTCTTTGATTTTATAGTACGTTTTCCGATCATATTCGTACTCTCAAAGTGAAAGCGGTGTTATTGGCGTAGATGACATACTGTTTACAGCCCCAGACTGCGAAGGTAACCGCTGTCAGTAGTAGATATATAATTGTCTGATAGGGAAACAGAAGAAATTTTCTGTAATTTTTCAATTTTGCTACAAAATTAGTTTTATGTTTGAAAATTAAATATTGCACCAAAACCGCAAAAATATTTTTGAACTCGACCCGGTTTGCGTTCAAATACCGGAAATAAAGACCTTGGACGCAAGACCGTAGCACGGTCATCTTGCTAGCGGGGGCGACGAAAATTTTTTCGGGAACGGCATACAATGGTTTTTAGTGACTTTTACAGGCAAGGTTGAAAATTTTCTAGGTCCGCCAAAATTTTGCCAGGGATGAATGAACTACCCTGCACCCCCCTTGGCTACGGGTTCCCCGAGACGTTGTACACTGTAAATTCCAATGAGTTGATTAATAAATTCACCTAGCGAGTTGGTTATTTCTAAATTATTATCAGTAAACATTAACTCACTCTGAATTGAGTTAATTCTCACTCTACGTTGAGTTGACTATGGGTAAGTTAATTAATTAACTCAGAATGAATTTAATCAACTAAAAATTCTGAGTTCTGATAGTCCAAACTCAGACTGAGTGATTCAAGTCATTTTGAGTTAAAATCAACTCACTGTAATTTACAGTGTATAACAGGAAACAATAAGCGTTGATATGGTTTCACTAGATTATAGTATCAATAAATCGAAGTTTAACCAAAATATTTCAGCTGTATATACACTGCAAAAAATAGTGTCAAATGGACTTTCTCCAAAATAGACTTTTCCGGACTACACAAACTGAGTCAAAATTCGACTCCGCAATAGTCAAGTGCGACTCACTGAGTACACATTTTTCATTTCTGATTTCAGGAGGCGGAACTAACGGCGCATGCAGTCTGCAGTGCGGTTACGCAAGAGGTACGTGAAAGTAATTCTAAGTTAAGCAGTAGCATAAAGAGTCCTTCACGAAACTTTTGCTGCGGGTGCGGTGGGACTCAAACCCACAACGTGCGGATTACCGGTCCGCTGCTTTAACCACTGAGCTACGCAGCCATGAAAAGTTTTCGCTGCAAGTGGTTACGCAAGAACTATGTCAAAGTGTCAAAGTAATACCCTACCATTTTATCACAAAACATTCTGTAACTGGTGGGGCGTGACCGTCCAACCTCCAGCAGTCCCCCTCTGGATCCGCTATTGAACGGCATATTTCAGTCAAAAACATGTCAACCAGACAGACCGCGTTGTTTAAAATTTCAATTTTGCAGTCTTGTGCTACCAGCCAAGGGGGGCATGGCGAGGGGTTCAGCGCCTTCCCCCTAGAATTATTTTTGGCCCTTCCTAGAAAATTTTCAACTTTGCTTGCAAGTCATTAAAAATCCATGAATGCCCCCTCCTGAAAACGTTTTAGCCCTCCTAGAAAAGTGGGCTGGCTATGAGCTTGACTATAGCAGGGGAGACTTAAGTTCAGGTTTAGGCTTACGTTTTAGGCTTAAGCTGCAGAACCCTGTAATTTCCATTGGCTTAAAAATATTTATTAATTTCAGGCGAAAATTCTGGTTGCGCATATACACAACGAACCGAAGGCAACGCTGATTGGATTATGTCGCCCGTTGACGGAAGTCGAGTTGGCGAATGCGGAAACGCTGATACTGGCGTCCGTGGTGGTCGTAAGACTGATATTTTGTTTATCCCAAAAATGCAAACTTTGTCCAGTGGCGGAAACACGAGGGATAAAATAGTTAATCTTCGGAACAGAATAAGTATCCTCTGAAACATCCTGAACCCGTGGCTATTAATTAATATGAAAAAAAAAGAATTTAGCTTAAATTTGAATCAAAGGTATTTTAGCTTATTTTACAAGCAAACAACGAGGTTAAAATTTCCACACATGACTAATTCAAAAACACTGTTCCGCGAACCAAAGCATAAAATGTTTCATTTAAGCATAAACTTTACGCCTCAATCAGGGTCGTCTACAAAGCGGAGTTAATGTTATCGTTAAGCGGTGTAACAGTAGATTAAGCGTATTACTAAGCCTTAGCGTCGCAAAAATGAGTTCATAAGCCTAATCCTAAGCCTAAGCAAAAAATGTACTCTAGAATCTAAACCTACTCTTTTATAGACCCACCAGAAACCTGGACGCCCCTTAAAGTAACATGGGCCCAACGCTGAATAGTGGAAATATATTGTTTGCAAAAATTTGGCGAAAAATTACAAAAAATCATTAGTGCAACCTGTTAGGTACAAATGTTTGGAAAAAAATTTTCTCGGTCGTTACGCTCTCTGTTATAATCTTCTCCATTAGAGTATACCTGCTGTCGCTAAATTAAATCTTAGCTATGCTCCTGACCCGAATAAAGCCAAAATGTACTAAAACTATTGTACTGAATAAATTTTGCTGACATAAAAATATTGTTACTAAATAAATATTGTTAACTTAAAATAAACAAATATTGTTAACCTAAAATTGTTGTTACTAAATAAATATTGTTAACTTAAAATAAACAAATACTGTTAACCTAGAATTATTGTACTAAATAAAATTTTTTTAAACTACTTTCAGCAACAAACGCCGACTATCGACTCTGCGCTGTTCTGGAAGGCGTCTCAACGGCAGTACTCGAAGCAGACGCAGTTGGTCCATATCCTGGAAACACACTACAATTTGATTATTACGAATCAACATTCGATGCTCAATTGAAGGCATGTTACGATACTTGCAGTGGGCCGTGTCCGTTTGAAACAAACAGCGGCGTCAGTTTGGCTTCACGAGCATGGCGCAGTGCAAGTATACCATTGGATCAGCCATTTTCTAAGGTTCGTTTTTCGCCTCGTTTTATGATTGGAGTTTGGTATCACGGCATTTCGTATTAACGCAGCGTAGAAGCCTAAACCTAAGCCTAAGCAAAAAAATGTAATCTAAAGTGTAAACCTACTCTTTTATACACCGACCAGAAACCTGGACGCCCCTTAAAGTAACGTGGGCCGCAATGAACGAATTTCAAACAGTCGATTCCATGGCATAAAATGTATAAAGCCAAATGTGAATTAGTGTTAGGCAGTGCTGGAGGGAGCAGACTATGGTGCAGTACCTCCCCCCGCGAAATTCCAGGGTGAGGCATCGTTTGCAATGATCGAATTGTTTTTCAAATTGTGAATTTTTCAAATTTAAATACATATGGTTTGCTCCGGCCCTAATACGGGGTACACACAGTTCAGAATACCGAGTTTAGGAATAAGCATATTTTTTCAAGTACGAAACAAACAGGCAAGCAAACAAACAAACAAGCAAACAAACATACAAACAAACAAACAATAAACAAACAAGCAAACAAACATACAAACAAACGTACAAACATACAAACAAACAAACTAACAAACATACAAACAACAAACAAACAAACAAGCAAACAAACATACAAACAAACAAACAAACATACAACGCTAAACCCCTATAACCAGCTTGTCTAAAAGCTAAGGAAACTACGACAGTCGTAAATAATTAATTTTCAGATTGTGTTCTGTGGAGTCAACTACAGCCCACATTTGGGTGCAGTTGGATTGGGTAACATTCAAGTCAACGATGCATCAGGAAACGCAGTTTGCAATTAATTAGCGCTTTTGACAATATTACGCGTTTTAACTATTAAACGGTGTGGCCGAGGTTAAGACGAGTTCAACTGAACGGTTTTTCGTTGAAATATAATAATTTCATTGGTTAATATTAATTTTTAGTGCATATTTGAGTCAGACCCGTAGCCAAGGGGACGGGGCCAAAAGGGCTCAGCCCCCTGGAAAAATTTTGGTCCCATATAGAATTTTCAACCTTGCTTGTAACTCATTGAAAACCCTAGAATGCCCCTCCTAAAACTTTTTTAGCCCCCCGTAGCAAGGTGAGTTGGTTACGGGCCTGATTTGAGTTGAAAGTGAAATATATTTTTCAATTTGGCAAATTATCTGTTCTGCTCGGCCATGCCACGTTTTAATTGGTCCGTTGTCCAATGATAATTGCCAAACTGTACGTACACTAACATTTGATTGGTTGTTTTATTGTTGCGAAATAAAACAATTTTTCAATAATTTTTGACGCTGAGAGGTTAAGTTGAATTTTACTTGCAATTCTTCGTTATTCATTGTAAATGCTCACCCGCTCGGGTTACGATATACTTGCCGCGAGCCGCCGGACGTCTCCGCGCATCGCCAAATAAATTTTATTTATTCTTATGTTAGCAGCCCATAGCGGCATGCGAATGCACGCAGCAGCGTCCTGCGCAGTAAATTATACCACAACCCTTAAAGCATTAATGGGAGCCAAAGGGAATTGTAACCAAAAATATTAAAATTAACATGTAAGCTTGAACGGAGCCTATACACTGAGCTATTTAACCAGCCAATAATAGACGTTTTGCTTTCATTCCGTTTGATTCCAATCCTCAAAGATTGCATGATACTCTTTAACAAGAGTATACAACTCTGCGTATGCAATCCACAAAATGTACCACCGCGCGTTGCGTTTTTAACCGACCCCCTTATTTAGACGGGGGTTTCTATCACATGCAATAACCCTAAATTAAACAATAACCGGAGCATTTCTATGCCGGATACATAGAGTACCATGGTTCGCACCAATCGTACCTCCCTCAAAATAAGGTGTATCGGTCAAAAACGCAACGCGTCCCGGGTACATTCTGTAGTATGCAGAGTCGTAAGAGTTGCACAACTCTTGTTTCATGCACTCCTGGTGTCACAATTATGTGAGTTCAAATTGAGCAAACAACTCAACAATAGTTTGGATTACGGTGAAATATTTTGAAGTTTGGTTTTTAAGTGTAGAGGGTTTGTTCGTATAATTACTAAATAAACTAACACAAAAGAATCGTTGTCTTCGCATGTGATTTTGGCATAACTTAACCGAAAAATGTTACTTTAATGGGCGTAACAGTAGATTAAGCGTATTACTAAGCCTAAGCCTAAGCAGAAGCAAAAATAGTAATCTAGAATCTAAACTTTCTGTTTTATTGACCCACCAGAAACCTGGACGCCCCTTAAAGTAACATGAGCCGATTAACTAATATTTGTAAACTGCACTTGTGCGATTGTACTCTGCTCTGTTAAATCTAGCAATTACATTCGACGCGTTTAGCAATTTTGATTTTAATAGACAACCTGGCCCATGCATAGAACAGGGTCGGATCGTTTTCCTGCCTGTGTCAGTTTACACTTTAGACTAACTTTTTTTTGCTTAGGCTTAGACTTTGGCGTAGGTTTAGGAATCGGCTCATCCTTATATGTTTAGGCTTAGGTGTAGGCTTGGAAATATGCTTTTATACTACTGTTTCGGCCCTGTTCTATACATGCGCCGACAGCCTGATGAAAGTAGAAAAGGTTTGTAACCATGTAAATGCGACAAGTTTTATATGTTAATTGCAGTGACAATTAATAATCCGTCAAGTGTCGGAGCAGGTTAGCGTGGGCCTTGCCCCAAAATTCAGGGTTGTTGGCTCCTTGCGATGATCGAAATATTTTTCAAATTTTTGGTTTCAAATCTCAGAATGAGGGTTCCTATTTGGCGCGGGTACCCGCATGGGTGTTATGGGAGGTGGCTGCTTCGGCTCTGTTTTAAGCACACAGATATGTTGTTAAAAACGTGAACACAAAATTTTGCCGAGATCTTAGGACACTGCGTCTATTGTTTTTCAGTATTAAAAATATGAATAAAATAACCGTTTCACACTGTCAGCTACCGTACACACAAGAATTTTGCAGCGAAATATCTTAAGCATCGTTTCTGAAAATTACAGTTCTACAGCTCCGAAGGTCAGCCGTGTCTTTCACAGTGCATTCATGTAGCCAGAATTAACCGTACAAATTCGAGACTGCAAGGCCGAAACGGGGGCCGCTGTCTTTCCTTTAATCTGAAGACTTCTTTCGTTCAATATGATTCTACAAGAAGTACTAACCGAAACTTTATTTGATATTGGGCTGCTAGCATTCTAGGAATGCCTTAAACAACGGCATCGCAAAATTAGCGTCTAAATCTAGTTAAAATACGCTAAAATTAACAATGATTTTTGGTTTTAATTATCACTCAGTAGTGGTTTACTGTACAGAAATTGCAATTTATAACAATTTGGCGAGTCACAATTGCTGGTTCGGTAATAAATTACATTTCAAATGACTAAATTGCTGCTAAAAACGGCGATTATTATATAACAAGGTCTGTTTTTCTGCGACTGGCTTATTATCTCATCTCTTGTCCAGACCGAAATTTTTGTTTAAACCCCATAAATTTGACAGCTGCTCCAAACGAATTTGAGCGTTTTGTGGTGATTTTGCACTGCGCATACGTGTTGATAATTGTTGAAAACTGTGCATCGAGTGCTGATTGGCACGTACGTTGCTCAACGTTTACGGAAAACTGCTAACTTCAGCTTTCTGTTTGAAACATTACAGAAATATATTTAAAATTTTAGGCAAACTGGTTAAGTTAAGACGATTTTAAATTTGATACAGTAATCGGGTTCAACTATAGAACCAATCAAAATATACATTGCTGGTTTTCAAAGAGACGATGTGGCCGTTTGCGTTTGTGTTTATTTGCGCCGCAGTTTCTATCGATATAGGTAAGTTAATTGGCTGTCTAATTGACGTCCGTAATTCTGAAGAGATATAAAATATTTACCAAGCCTACTGTCACAGGCTATATGCACACAAAACAAATTGTCTTATATTCAAGAAATATTGTGTGAAATTTAAGACAACTATGTCTTCATACAGAATCAAGACATCTATGTCTTGAATTTCAGACTTTTATTTATTTTTCAAAAATATGGGTCTGAAATTTTTAAGACTTTAAAGTCGGAAATTTAAGACTTCGTCTCAAGAACAATTAATAGAAATATTTCTGAAATATAAGACAAATATTTCCCAAATATTAACAAATTTTTCTGGAAGTCAGGACAATGATGTTCCAGGAAAACGACTACAAATTTGGAGACTAAAGATAGTTGGGGAGCCAGAGCTCAAAACCTTGATATCGTTGAAATTTGATTATTTATATACACTTAAGAATAAAAACGGAGCAAAATTTTTTTACATACATAAAAATCAGAAAATTTGTCTTCAATATAAGACAATTGTTTCTTGAAAGGAAGAAATTTATGTCTTATAAATGGGCAACGTAATTTCTTAATATGAGACAATTTAACCATTTAACAAACGAATTTGTGAGCTGTTTAAGGCTATTAATGTCTAAAATACGATACATTTATGTCGTGAAAATTTAAGAACGTAGGAGTCTTGAAATTTCAAGACAATTTATTGTGTGTAAGCTTAAAATTGTTGAATGTAGCACATTTTTCAGCACGCCCGCGTTCATATTGCACGAGGGATAAAAAACGAAATATTGTATAAAGATTTAGCGCTAAACCTTTTAAGATTTCCGTCAAGTAGGTTTCGCTCACGAGTTTTTCACTGTTATTATGCAGCCATGCCATCGAAAATTTCTGACTTTGCTCCTGGTTTTGCGGTAAGAAGTACTATTGGTGATCTTACGTGCTTATAGCGCAACATATCTTTTAATGAAGCCCCATTCACACGAGCAAGTTTTTGTTGCAAGAATTTGCAGCTGCAAACTTGAACGCAGAACTTGCATTCTTATAAAGGTATCACGACAATTCGTCACTCAACAACTCGTCGACGAACAACTTGTAATCCAAAAATACATCGACTTGACAATTCATCGCTTATCATTACGCTTGTTCTTAGGCTTAGGCTTAGGCTTAGAAATATGCCCAGAAACAGGCTTTATGACACTGTTGTGCGGCAAGTTATCCGGCGACAAATTGTCGTAGTTTCATATACACACGCTGCTGGATTTAGTGCTCAAAATATACATCTCAATCATAATTTCTATCATTAAAATAAACAGTAGAAGCCAGAAATTCCTCCAATGAAACGAGTACAATTTTTAGCTAAAAATTCAACCAATTTCATATTTTAAAAATATCATTCTTTGTCCGCTATGACAGAAAGGCGTGGCCTTATAAAATCCAAATCAAAAATCTTTTTCCCGTCTGCTTATATCTGGTTTAAGGTCTTGCGATCAAAATCCGTCGGAAATATTAATGGATTAATGGTCTTTTATTATTTCAGTGGTATCTTGTGGAAGCACACCTCCAATACCAATAGGACGGACCACAACTACGACTACAACTGTGAGGCCGCTGGAACCAGGCATTCTAGAAAGTAAGCACGTCGTTTCGTTTAGGGTTGACGCGATTCTTTTTGACTATTTTAGTACTGCCCGTCTGCCGTCGTCCGTCGTTGTCTAGCACTGGACGGTAAGGGTAGCGCTATACGTTTGATGGCTTCCGGCGCTGCCCGTCACCGTCCGGCTCCGTCGGTCACCGTGCGTCACGATGCGGTGTCGTACGCGAATTACTCACGTACAATATCGTATGGTGACGGACAGCGCCGCATCCATAACTCTACCCTTGCTTAGGCTTAGGCTTAGGCTTAGGCTTAGGCTTAGGCTTAGGCTTTGGCTTAGGTTTAGGCTTAGACTTAGGCTTAGGCTTAGGTTTAGGTTTAAGCTTAGGCTTAGGCTTAGGCTTAGGTTTTGGCTTAGGCTTAGGCTTAGGCTTAGGCTTAGGCTTAAGCTTAGGTTTAGGCTTAGGCTTAGGCTTAACGCGCTGAAATGCCACATGGCTCCGAGTAATAATTTTTAACCAAAAAAATATTTGAATTCATTTCTGACAGTATTTGGTGAACTATAAAAGTGTTGAAAATATTTAATTTGAACAAAATTTTATAGCAAACAACAGGTGTTTGTTGCACACTAAAAACTCGATTGCTGTAAATTTTTTACGGTCAGCGCGCTAAATTTTGAAGTGTAAGCAAATTTAAACAATATTTAAGCTTAAAAAATATTTATAATTGCTCACATTGACACGCAAAGTTGCAACGGAAGTTTGCAGCTTCTGCAAAATAGACGAATCCATAGTTTTTAAAGGCTGCTAGAGAGATATGCGAATTCGTTGGTTGATCGCCGTGTTTAACATATGTAAGCGCTAAGCCAATCGCAAAGATTTTGCTAAAGACTGAACTAATGTTTTTAGCTGTACGAAAATATTTATTCAACAGTATTCATAGACATTTTTAAACAATAATTTGAGTCAATGCTTCATTTAAAAGTTTCAAATATTCTCATTAAGATTTTGGCAGACCTGTACTCAGCTCAATTTGCTGCTAGAGGGTCTATCAATTTCATCAAGGGCATACCGAGATTTCCTTGGCTTACAGTCTAACAAACGTTTCAAAGACCAAAATTATTCTAAAGTGGGGTTGCGCCCTCTCAAGCTTTCCTTTGGCAACGGACCTGAAGATGCACCTTCCCGGGGGGGGGCAGGTTTTTTAGCTCAGACAATACGTCGATCCAGCTAAAATTATTGATTACTATTTTTAGAATGTTTCGGCAACGACGTCACAATTGCTGATTTCACAACCACTCGTCGACACTCGACCGCCGATCAAACTCAACTCGGCGAACTTGACTGCAGCTTTGGACCCGAGTGTAAATGTTGGGAAAATGCTAAAATTGATCAAGCACAAATGGATTGGGTTAAAGTCAACTCGAACAGCGTCAACGAGGATGCTGTGGAACGATGTTTTGGACAAAATCCACCAAGTGAGTTGGTCGACACCGGTTCTCAACTGTGTGCAGCGTCGATCGTTTGATTGGCGATTGCTTTTTGCTGCTGAATACCCTAAAGTTGAAACAGGAAAGTTTCGACCAGTGTGTAACACAGGGTTGTGACAGTAGTATAAGCATATTTGTAAGCCTAAAGCCTAAGCGTAAGCAGAGGCGGATCCAAAGAATTCTGACGGGGGGTGGGCGGACCAGCAAACGTTATGAATCCTAAAAATTGTAAGGTATATTGATCTTATCATTTTATCCCAATAAAATTTGTTAGGTAAATAATTGCTTACATAAAAATTGCTGAGGGTAAAAATTGTATTTTTTTATACAAAAACTTGATTTGTCAAATATTTTCAAAAAACAAGCTGAAAAATGGAATTTCGACAACAGTTAGCAGACGATTCTTAAAAATTACGGCCAATGTAAATATAACAGGGGCGAAACAGTATTATAAGCATATTCCTAAGCCTAAGCCTAAGCCTAAACCTAAGCGTAAGAATGAGCATATTCGTAAGCCTAAGCCTAAGCCTAACCATGTCAGTCTGTCAACTGCTACTTTTTTGAATTGAACAATTTTCGCGCTGGCTGTATAGAGTGAAGGGTCGTAAAAGGCTTTTCGTACTAAATATCCAGGAACCACGTGTGAGATTTTGAACAATTTTCGCCACTTTTAGACTGCTTAAAAATCCATTATAATTGTTTCAGCTGGAGACTTTGCGGTTGCGTTTGCGTCAAGCGGTGGACTGGGCCGAATGGACGACAAAGCGATACTACTTTCGTGTCCAATCAAATGCGCTAAAACCGTTGATGTTACAGCCAAGTATGATTTTGATGACATTTCTGTAATTTTTCTGCTAAATAGTGAATTATTAAACACTGGCTGATTCAAAGTCGGATCACTACATCATCGACACCAGTACAGGCTTCAAAATCAACATTTTGTATTAAGGTTTAGCACTAAAATAGCGTTTGGCTTGTTGTTCGCTAGGTTTTCCACTATATATCTGGCACTAAACTTGTTTAGCAATTTCTGGTTCCGCCACTGATATACAAGAAAAACATATTATATAACAGAATTTGCCTAGGTTGCTTTATATTTATTGAAAGAGATGAGTAATTTTTCGGTAAAATCGGATCTGCCGAGTGTGACCGTAACCGTGCTACGATTGGAAGCGTTTTATTTTATTTCGAATCTAAAACGCGTTAAGGTGGCACTTACTATAAGGGGCGTAACAGTAGATTAAGCGTATTCCTAAGCCTAAGCGTTGCAAAAATGTGTTCCTAAGCCTAAGCGTTGCAAAAATGTGTTCCTAGCCTAAGCCTAAGCCTAAGCCTAAAGCGTTGCAAAAATGTGTTCCTAAGCCTAAGCCTAAGCAAAAAATGTAATCTGGAATCTAAACCTACTCTTTTATGAACCTACCGGAAACCTGGACGCCCTTAAACTAACATGGGCCATACTTTGATGACGTTAGGCGCCGTCCGTCACCGTCCGGCGCCGTATGCAAATGTTGCAACTACTTTGACTAGGCACATTTGTCCCAACCTGGTATCATTTTGCAGTATTTTTTGTTCTTTTTTACCACCCAGAGTATGGAACAAGGACGTAAAGCTGTACGCATGCGTGCAGGAGCTTGGAAGCTTAGATGATCCTAAGTATTGTGAGCCTTTTGTTGACCAATCAGCGACCTTAAAACCGAAAGACAACGGTTTCGATGGAGATATGGAGGTAAATGATTGGTTACTTTTCATAGCATGTTTAGCTAGTTGACGGCTAGCGTTGCGTCTTAGAAACCCGTATTCTCAGCTGTGTATAGCAACTATCATCAGTTAGTAATATGTCTTCAATCAAGCGATCTATAGCATCTTAGTGATCTCAAATCCTATACGAAATATGCGTTAAGGATTTTAATCCTCGTCGGTTTCTGGTTGATAAGTGAACCAACTGGTACTAGGTGCTACACACATTTGAGAATAACTGGCAAAACAACTGAAATGTTTCGTCAAAACTGAACGTTAAACCAATTGAATGCGGTTTGAGCCGATTTTTCAGGCTCGGCTTAAAAATAAACTTTGGTTTTTTGACCAAAATGCAATTTTTTTGACGGAAACTACTATATCGAGTTACTCAAAATTAAGTTATTTAAAATAAAGCTTCGAAACGCTTAGTTTGATCAAGAGTGGATGATACAAGAGTATGCAACTCATGCGGTTCGTATGGTAGAAAATGTACCTGGCACACGTTGCGTTTTTGACCAATTACCTTCCTTTATTAGAGGGAGTACAACTTGTGCGAACTTTGGCACTTTATGTATCCGGTATCAAAAATACTTCGCTTATAGTTTAATTTAGTGGTATTACAGTGAAACCATCTCTAAGAAGGGGTCAGCCAAAAGCGCAATGCCCGGTGGTACATTTTGTAACATTCGGAACCCCAAGAGTTGCACACTCTTGTATCCGGCACACTTGATTTGATTAAACCAATCAGATTATGGAAAATGGAACTAAAATTTTCGTTGTAACGCAAGAAACTACGCATTTCCCTGTTCATTTCGTCAGCTCATGTAAAGATTTGGAGCGGAACGTTTCTCTGTGTGACTAGAAAAGAGTAAGCTCTAGCCTTACATAATTTTTTGCTTGGCTTAGGCTTATGAATATGCCCATTCTTACGCTTAGGCTTAGGCTTAGGGTTAGGAATAGGCTCATCTATACGCTTAGGTTTAGCCTTCGGCTTAGGCTTAAGAATTTGCTTATAATACGGTTCTGTCCCTGTTCTTTACATTGGCCATTTCGTCTCAAGCGATCGCTTGTCAAACTTTGTTCTGTTACAGGTTTTGATCATGGCAAACGACTTTTTTGCAGTCCCGGATGGCGCTGTTGTTGCAATTGATGATGTTCTTGTTGACCGGGAACGATGCGATGGTAAAGGATTAGCTTAAAATAGCAAGAGACAGAATTATCAGAAAAAAATAATTTTGGTTCCTGTACCATTGCTGTATTTTATTATAATTAACCTTTATTTTTGGCCCATGTTACTTTAAGGAGCGTCCAGGTTTCTGGTGGTTCCGTAAAGGAGTAGATTTAGATTCTAGATTACATTTTTTGCTTAGGCTTAGGCTTAGGTTTTGGCTTCGGAATACGCTTTTGCAACGCTTAGGCTTAGGCTTAGGCTCAGGAACACATTTTTGCAACGCTTAGGCTTAGGCTTAGGAATACGCTTAATCTACTGTTACGCCCCTTAAATTGGCTGTATGTTTTGTACCTTAATTATCGTAATTGGTCAATTTGCAATTGCGGTTGCCGTTGTTTTCAGTGGGAAATTTGTACAAAACTTCTTTGATCTTCTACTTACCCCTATTCGCAGTAAATATTCAGATGATCACAAATATAATTTGGGTGGTTTGCACAAGATACAGGTCCATAGCCAGCTTATCTTGCTACAGGGGTGATAAAAAATTTTTTTGACGAGGAACATATAACCGTTTTCGATGACCTACAAGCAAGGTTACATAGCGGGGCTGTAATTTTTCTAGAGGGGCTTTCCTTGCGCGCCCCCTCTGGCTATAAGCCCGACAAGATGTCTTTATAGCAAACGCAAAGCTGAACGGTCTTTATTATTTTAGAACACTCAACGACAACTGCACCACAAGTATCAGTATGTCAAGTCGAATGCAATTTTAATCGAGGTATGTCTGTTTAGAACAGGAGCCGCGAGCAAAAATTAATTATGACAATGGTCCATGTATAGAACAGGGCTTGAACAGTAGCGTAAGCATATTCCTAAGCCGAAGCCTATCCCTAAGCCTAAGCCTAAGCCTAAGCCTAAGCCTGAGCCTAACCCTAAGCCTAAGCCTAAGCCTAAGCAAAAAAACCTAAAGCTTAAACTGACTCTATTATAGCCCCTCCGGAAAACGATCCGGCACTGTTCCATACATGGACCATGACAATTATGTAGGGTCCACACTAAGGAGTGACCCGGTGGTGGAAAACGGAATTCAGTTTTAAGATGCACCAGGTTTTATACTCAGGGTTGCACCATACGTTACTGTACCAGATGCCGCTGCGCGCCATGGTACACATTTTTTAGAAAAATTATACTGCGCAGTAAACCGGCATGCGACTGCGTCCGGTGGGTACAACGCGACCCTAAGTTTAATTTTATTTTGTTTTATAGAAATTTCAGAGAAATATATTCTTCTGCATTTCCCCTTCAGACGTTCTTGACTGGTATATAAAATATTTTAGATATGTGTGGCTGGGAGACTGGAGTTGGTACTGGCGGTCGAAATTGGCAAATCTCAAGCGGTGATGCGCCGTTGTTCAACGTACCTGCTCCGGGTAAGTGATTTTCCGCATATTATTCAAACACCTTAGCGTGACTCTGCACTCAAAAAAATTATTTCTGATATTTACGAAAAAGCTTCTGACATTTAAAAAATATAATTAGCAAGGTGCACTTGAAAAGTATTTCTGTTATAACAGAAAAGTTTTCAAAAAAGTTTTCAAATAAAGCCTGAAAATAAACGTTTTCCTGCTATTTTTAGAACAATTGTCATTAAATATCAGAAAAACTTTGTAACGTCATTTAATAGAGTCCATTCGGTTGAAGTTGAGCACTAAAAGAAGTGTGGAAACATTGCATTGAATAGAGACAGTAATGTCGGCCCCGGTTTCATTATTAGGGTTCGTACACTAATCCTAAGCCGAAATCTAAACCAGAGCGTAAGCTTAAATATAAACGTTGACACAAGCCTGCCAATAAAACCACAAGTTGCCAGTCTCTACGCCTCCCAAGCACAATGGCTGGGTTTCTGGAATCTTACTTAAGTATTTACTGTTGTTTTGCTTAAAGTACTTATTTATGTCGCTGACTTAATGCTTAACTTTCTGAACAAAAAATAAATGCAAATTATGGGTCCAGTGTCAGAACAAGGATGTCAGTCACAGTTTTGCTTTATACTAAATGAGATTCCGTGAGTCTACAATTTCAATTAAATCAGCCACAGTACGTCCGAACTATTTAGTCTTTGAGTTATTAAACTTGGTAAGTAACAATGGCTGGGTTTCCGAAACCCTACTTAAGTACGACTTAGTACTTAAGAATGTGCTAAGTAATTTTACGTAACGATTCTGTCGTTTTTAAAAGCGTAGTTAAGTTAAGTAAATACTTAAGCCGCTGAGTAAGTCTGATTTATTTCGAATGAACCGTTCAGGTATACAACCCTTGATCCAACTGAAATTGCAGACTCGTGGTGTCTCCTTAATACGAATCATAATTATTACTTTTTTGTTTATGACAATGGCTCACTTTGTTCGAAAAGTTAAGTTTTGCTTAACTTAAGTGCAGTTTCACAAACAATACATTGTTTCAGTAATTGCTTAGCAAATACATTACGTATGCAGACGTAAGTTGGGTTTCAGGAACCAATCCCAGTGTCTCTCAATGAATTGTCCTTATACTCAACATGGGTCCAAAATGAGTCAGCTATAATTTTTCAGATCCACCAAGTCCGTTCATAGTCGCACAAATTGCTCGAGGTGAAATCAAATTTATCAAAGTTGCTCGCTTTGAAACGCTGCCTTCGGGTGCGCGTTTGCAAATGCGATACTACGAGGCGACCGAAGGCGTTGTGTTGAAGCTGTGCCGGGATGTAACGTTTCGACGTTGCGAACGAATCTCGAATGTGTTCCCGACCGCTGCTGATATGCGCTGGCAAACTACTGAATTGCCGGTCGATGACGCTGATGAGGTATATAGAGATATTATCGGATCAAAATTGATCCTTTGTGGTGGGCAGTCGTCGTCGGCCGGTACCGTCCGTCATGCGTACGGCGCCGTCCGTCACCGTCAGTCACTGTGAGGTATCGTACGCACACGTATGATACCGTGTACTGACGGACGGTAACGGACGGTGCCGGACGGCGACGGACGGCGGCGTACGGTGACGGGCGGCGGCGCCGGATGGGTGACTGACGGCGACGGATGGGTGACTGACGGCGACGGATGGGTGACTGACGGCGACGGATGGGTGACTGACGGCGACGGATGGGTGACGGACGGCGACGGATGGGTGACTGACGGCGACGGATGGGTGACTGACGGCGACGGATGGGTGACGGACGGCGACGGATGGGTGACGGACGGCGCCTTACGGGTGACGGATGGCGCCGGATGGGTGACGGAAGGCGCCAGACGGCAACAAAAATATAGCGCAATCCTTAGGCAGAAGATACAGAACGTGGACTCCTCCAGAAGCCCGCAGTCAGGTTACGGACCAATATTTCTTTTGATTGGAACATGGCATTGCCCAGCGAAAGAGCGGTATATCGGCTTAAAGCTCATGTTCCGTACCTTTGCCGTGTAAGGACAGGTTCCAAACTAGGAAATTTCAGGGCTCGTAGTCAACTATGGGCTTGGGGGTCCCGAGAGTCATTAAACAATTTTCACCCCCCCCCCCAGAGAACGTTTGGCTACGCTGCTATTATCCGAAAGCTAAAAAAGACTAGGTTGATTATACACGCTTCTGGATCAAGAAGATCCCTTTGGTGAGCCTTCCTCGGGTCCAATCCAAGCAACGTCGGGACCGTAACTGACCGTCGGCCAACGAGGGTACAAAGTTGAAAAACATCGCAGTGTCCCACTTGAAGAGTTTTTGGGCTCCTTTTGAAATATCGGGTTCGTTAAGGACCAGAACTTAATCCAGATTTGTTGCTAATGAGTGTAATATCGTTCTGTTGAAGAATGCATACAGCAGAACGTATAGGATTCTAAAACCAGAACACTCGTTGAACAAGACCTAAACTAGCGCAGATTTTGGGCATAAAATTCAAGGCCAATGTTGCTTTGTGGCGTAACAGAAGATTAAGCGTATTCCACAGCCTAAACGTTGCAAGAATGTGTTTCTAAGCCTAAGCCTAAGCAAAAAAATGTGATCTAAAATCTAAACCTACTTCTTGATATACCCACCAGAAACCTTAACGCCCTTTAAAGTAACATGGGCCAAATCCGGAGAGTTTCGCTGAAACTCTTTCAGTTGAATTCAACGAGAGTATTGCCGAAACTCTTTCAGTTGAATTCAACGCGAGATTTGCCGGAACTCTTTCAGTTGAATTTAACGAGAGTTTTGCAGAAACTCTTTAGTTGAATTGAACGAGACTTTTGCCGAAACTCTTTCAGTTAAATTCAACGAGAGTTTTGCCGAAACTCTTTCAGTTGGATTCAGTGAGAGTTTTGCCAAAACTCTTTCAGTTGAATTCAACGAGAGTTTCAGTTGAATTCTACGAGAGTTTTTCCGAAACTCTTTCAGTTGAATTCAATGAGAGTTTTGCCGAAACTCTTTCAGTTGAATTCAATGAGAGTTTTGCCGAAACTCTTTCAGTTGAATTCAACGGGAGTTTTGCCGAAACTCTTTCAGTTGGATTTAGTGAGAGTTTTGGCGAAACTCTTTCAGTTGGATTCAATGAGAGTTTTGCCGAAACTCTTTCAGTTGGATTCAGTGAGAGTTTTGCCGAAACTGTTTCAGTTGAATTCAGTGAGAGTTTTGCCGAAACTCTTTCAGTTGAATTCAACGAGAGTTTTGCCGAAGCTCTTTCAGTTGAATTCAACTAGAGTATTGCCGAAACTCTTTCAGTTGAATTCAACGCGAGATTTGCCGGAACTCTTTCAGTTGAATTTAACGAGAGTTTTGCCGAAACTCTTTAGTTGAATTGAACGAGAGTTTTGCCGAAACTCTTTCAGTTAAATTCAACGAGAGTTTTGCCGATCCTCTTTCAGTTGAATTCAATGAGAGTTTTGCCGAAACTCTTTCAGTTGAATTCAGTGTTGCCAAAACTCTTTCAGTTGAATTCAACGAGAGTTTCAGTTGAATTCAATGAGAGTTTTGCCGAAACTCTTTCAGTTGAATTCAATGAGAGTTTTGCCGAAACTCTTTCAGTTGAATTCAGTGAGAGTTTTGCCGAAACTCTTTCAGTTGAATTCAACGAGAGTTTTGCCGAAACTCTTTCAGTTGGATTCAGTGAGAGTTTTGCCGAAACTCTTTCAGTTGGATTCAGTGAGAGTTTTGCCGAAACTCTTTCAGCTGGATTCAGTGAGAGTTTTGTCGAAACTCTTTCAGTTGCATTCAACGAGACTTTTGCCGAAGCTCTTTCAGTTGAATTCAACTAGAGTATTGCCGAAACTCTTTCAGTTGAATTCAACGCGAGATTTGCCGGAACTCTTTCAGTTGAATTTAACGAGAGTTTTGCCGAAACTCTTTAGTTGAATTGAACGAGAGTTTTGCCGAAACTCTTTCAGTTAAATTCAACGAGAGTTTTGCCGATCCTCTTTCAGTTGAATTCAATGAGAGTTTTGCCGAAACTCTTTCAGTTGAATTCAGTGTTGCCAAAACTCTTTCAGTTGAATTCAACGAGAGTTTCAGTTGAATTCAATGAGAGTTTTGCCGAAACTCTTTCAGTAGAATTCAATGAGAGTTTTGCCGAAACTCTTTCAGTTGAATTCAACGGGAGTTTTGCCGAAACTCTTTCAGTTAAATTCAACGAGAGTTTTGCCGATCCTCTTTCAGTTGAATTCAATGAGAGTTTTGCCGAAACTCTTTCAGTTGAATTCAGTGTTGCCAAAACTCTTTCAGTTGAATTCAACGAGAGTTTCAGTTGAATTCAATGAGAGTTTTGCCGAAATTGAATTCAACGGGAGTTTTGCCGAAACTTTTTCAGTTGAATTCAACGAGAGTTTTGCTGAAACTCTTTCAGTTGCATTCAACGAGAGTTTTGACGCATTGTATCTTGTGTATTACCCGCAAGTGCACTTTAAATTTGAAATTTAAATATATTTTTTAGCTTTACATCGTCGCTGAAAATCTCGGCAACGTCGATAACGCACCAGTCGGTATTGATGACATTCGAATCATTGGGGGTGGCGCAGATAATTGCCCAGGAGTCCGGCCTATGCCCACCACAACTAATGTGCCGTTATCAACGTACCCTCTTCCTGGTACTCTTGCGCCGTCGTACCCAAGCTCTGGCTACGGTCCAAACCCATACAACAATTATCGCCCAGCGCCGCCACATGACCCATACGCATCTGCTCCACAACGATATCCGGCATATCGTCCACAGCCAGCTGTGCCTTACCCTCGCCGCCACCCTATGGGACCGCCTCGAATGGTACCACGTCGAACTGACCCCCGAGCTCATCTCCAGCGCATGCCTGAGCAACAGTTCGCTAGACCATACCCTGAAGTTTACTGGGGACGTCCTTAGTTTTGATTGGCTAATTCTGAAATTGGAGTAGCTATGACACTTGGTCCGTCAAGCGGGTTGAGCCAAATTTTGTCTGAATGCATGACAATGTTTGATTTGGTTTGGTGTTTATGGTGTCGGGTTTATGCGTTATATTATAACTTTCCATAGCATTTTGGGTTCTTGTACACTTAGCTTCTTCCACAGTTTTCAAAATTGTCAGAATTTGATATGAGTTTAGGGTAAAAAACTTAGGCTTAGTCTTAAGGCTTTAAGATGGTGTCAGAAAAGGCTATAAGTGTACCGTGTTGCATTGTTATGCTATTGCCATAAAATGCATCAATTGCTATTAAAATAAAAGGCTATGAAAGAGCATTTTCAAATCATAGTTTTCTTTTCAGATTTTTGGATAAATGACCTAACCATTACTTAAAGACGTTAAAAGCGTTTAGCAGAGCCGCCGCGCCTGCCATCCACATCCCGGCGGGATGAAGGCCTGGGCCGCTGGAACCGCCAGCGAAGCGGCTAACCATGTGAGTTCGGGGAAAAAATTTTGTGCTTTCGGCGCCGAATTAGGTTAAAAAAATCCCGTTATTCACGCGTATTTGATTTGGCTTTTCGCTCGCTTCGCCCATAAAGTTTCTGGTGTAATTATATATTGGTCTTGCAATAGGACGCCATTTCACAGGCCGAGGAGGGGGGGTGTCCTCGTATACCCCAGTCGCGGAATTATTTGTTGCAACTGATTGTGTTCTGTTTTACGAATAGACCGACGACTAATATCAGTCCCGCAGCCATGAACTACGATCAGAGGGGGTAGTAGATCAGTTGAGGGGGGGGAATGAAAAATTGTTTCGTCGCTGTAGAATGTTTTTGAGGTGTGGGGGGTAAAGGTGTCAATAGAGGGTGGCGCTCCATTCCGAAATTTGGGCACTTATTAATATTGCCTCGTAGCCTAAGAAATGGATTACACAAGGGGATGGGTAGAGGGTATATGTCTCGTACCGATATTTCAGGAGAGTCGACACTAACCACTTATTGAATATGGCATAATGGACTTACAGTTCGAGTCCACAAAATTTTCTTGCTCTGTTGCAAAAAAACAACAACGCTTAAATGACGAGTTTCGTCGCCACATGCAATCCTGGATTACGGTTCACCAGTCTAAAAAACATGTAAAAACAATAAAAAAATAAACCTACGAAGAACAGTTCAAATTCAGGCATGAAATTGCATTTTTTTTATTGTTTACAATTATTATTATGCAACTCATAAAAACTGACTTTTTTAATATCGGCGTTTGCTTTTTGTTTCAAAAATGCTCTGGTTTATATATTTTTATTTAATTTTGACACTTAATACAAGACATATTTTATCAGTTCGTTTCAATCTTTTTATTGATTATTGTTTTGAACACCGATAGCCCTTACTGATAAAACTGGAACGATTCTTAAACGTAAATATTGTATGGAAATTTATTAATTAACGTCTGTTGTGTAATTCAGTCAAACGTGGAAGTTGAATATTTTCTAAAGATGATCTTAAACTGTTTTTCTTGACCCAATAAGTTTGATTTCAATTGTTCAGATCGGATATTTGGCCCATGTTACTTTTAGGTCCGTACCGGTTTGTGGTGGGTCGGTTAAAGTGTATGCTTACATTCTAGACATTTTTTACTTTAGGGTTAGGCTTAGGCTTAGGAATACGGTTACATCTACTGTTACGGTCCTAAAAACAAAATTGGGCCGGTTATTTTATAAATAATGTCATATGTATCCGAAAATACAAGGTTCCTTCCGTTTATGTACCAGCAACCAATGTTTTCTCAGCTATTAATCAAATTTTGAAAGATTTTGCATATTTGAGCCAATTTGTGGAGCAGGGCCATATAAAGGTAGTATAAGCATACTCTTACGCATAAGCGTAACAATGTGCTTATACCTGAGCCTTTGCAGAAAAATTAGTCTAAAGGTTAAGCTTATACTCTATTGCGGTCTCGCCGAAAAAACATTCTGCCTCTGATCTTTATACATGGGTGCATATTTGTAATAATTTTGTAAAAGATTTAAAAAATCGTTTTTAAGATTTTAAGAAAATGAAAACGATCCAAGATGTATGCGAAATGCATTTGTGCAACTAATTTTCGGGAATAATTTATATACATTTTCTCATAAGGAATTGATTTTCACAAAAATCCGACGTAAAAACCTCATCTGTATTAGTGTTGTGCAGTTACCAGTTTTTTGCTACGCCGACCAATGAAAACCTTTGCCAGCCGGACGGCTAGGGTGGCCGGCCGAAATGACTCCTTTAGCACCCATTCTGAAACTGTAGGCACAACTCGTAGCTGTCACAAACAAACAAAACTTAAACCTAAATTAACTTCATTTATATTGAATCCAACTATATACTTTTTACATTTCAAAATCCGCCTTATTCGGTGAGAAAAATAAGATGATTTAATCCGATTACATTATTATTCCCTTTATTATTGCGAAATATATATACATATATATACATATTATATATATAACATTTTTCTAACAGTTAATGGAACTCAGATCATCAGATGCGCTTTATCCCACCATGAGCTGTCTAGAATACTACTGCAACCAAAGCAGTTTTAACTAGCGATTCAATCTTAACATTGACCATGATGATAACAGTACAGACATGTCAGATTTCAGCTAAAAGTTTTAGAATCGTAATCTAAAAACGATTAAAAACATTAAATTAATAATGTCACAGCTTTTTTAGCCTTTTCTGTTATAAGGAATTACTGGCCGGCCGGCCGGTTCCTGATCACTGCAAAACACTAATCTGTATGCTTGAAGTGTATATCTTCGCCACAGTAGGATATAGCCGGCCTCGCTAAAACTCGGTCTAAAATGACACAAAGGTACTCGGATTATCATCAAAAACCAACCTTAAAATCTTTATTCCGCCCACGTTTCGGTGTTTTCAAAATTCGTTATACTTTCTTATTAAAATCAGCTCATTATGACTATGAAAACTGTCAACGTTGCGCCTTGCATAAACATCAGACACGTTGATATTTGGCATTTTTTTGCACTAAAATTTTTTCATTGTTTATAACTAAACTGTTGATGCAATATTAACAGAAATATTATGCTTGTTTTTGCAACAGCAACACACTGCAAAAAATGGTGAGTCAAATTGACTCTATCCGAAATAGGCTCTACGGGCCTACACAAACTGAGTCAAAGTCGACTCCGTCAGAGTCAAATTCGACTCACTTAGTCGCAGATTTGACTCT
The DNA here is from genome assembly GCA_030248215.1 of Enoplolaimus lenunculus. Taxonomy (NCBI): domain Eukaryota; kingdom Metazoa; phylum Nematoda; class Enoplea; order Enoplida; family Thoracostomopsidae; genus Enoplolaimus; species Enoplolaimus lenunculus. The sequence continues at coordinate 100,652 of JASANG010002669.1, read as the reverse complement.
GGCGGAATCGAATTTAACTCAGTTTGTGTAGTCCCGTAGAGCCGATTTCGGAGGGAGTCCATTTGACTCGGCATTTTTGGCAGTGTACATGCTGAATATAACAAGACGCAAATTATATGTTAATCAGCATTTTCTACACGGGTACCGGCTTCAAATACGTATAAGGATGACCAGTGGCGGATCCAGGATCTCAGAATGGGGGCAAAATTTCACAGGTAATAAACTTATTTTTGACCCATGCTGTAGTGACCCAAATAAGAGTTGGGGAGGTTCCCATTTTGAGTCCCAATTAATAAGACTCCGTATCCCTAATAAGAGTCCGTAAGTGGGTAGAGTCCTTAAACACTTATTAGAGTCCATAAATGTCCATTATCCCTAATTGTAGCGCATAAATGACTCCAGGGCCAAATAAAGGTGACTTTAAAACTTTAAAGCGTGCTTATACTATTGTGTATAAAACAGAGAAATAAACAGCTGAAAACAGCAATTGACACTATATAATTTTGTCGAGATGCTGTTGGGGGGCCCACGGCCGGGGTAGCCCCCCATGGATCCGCCACTGAGGATGGCGCTATACTTGGGCGGCGCCGTGTGTCACCAACTCGGTGACGAACAGCTCCGGACGTCATCAAACGTACAGCGCCACTCTAACCCTTGTTACTTAATAACAGAGTATGGCATGATAACATGCTTAAAGACAGTGAGTGCAAAGTTTTCGATAAAATTTAATTGGATATAAATTTTGAGATGGACCAAAAAATATGGCGAGGTTTAGATCTGTCGGCGGCGCCTGTTTGCGGATGTTGACATGGCGGTATGTATGTCGTAACCACTACGGCTATATCATCAATGTCGTGGGTCCATGTAAAGATCAGGGACAGAACGTTTTTCTGTGGGACGAGAAATGAGTAAGCTTAAGCATTAGGCTTAGGCTTAGACTTAGGCTTAGGCTTAGGAACATGCTTATAATACTGATCCGCCCCTGTTGTTTACATTGGCCAATACGGCTAACCACTGCATCAATTGTCGCGGTGGCTGATTGGTTCAACTGTTGGCAAATCAAAACGTTTCTCATACCTGCACTTAGTAAATAGCGCCATTCAAAAAATACTAAATAATACCAAGACTGCATGATACAAGAGTGTGCAACTCATTGGGTCCGCATGGTACACTGTAAAAAATGGGGAGTCGAATTGACTCTCTCGGAAATAAGCTTTTCCTGACTACACAAACTGAGTCAAATTCGACTCCGCCAGAGTCAAACGTGCGACATAGTGAACCGAATTTGATTCTGGAGGAGTCAAATTATGACTCAGTTTGTGTAGTCAGTAAAAGCCTGTTTCCGAGAGAGTCAATTTGACTCCAAATTTTTTGCCGTGTACAAAATGTACCACCAATCGTTGTGTTTTTGGCCGAACCCCTTGTTTAAAGGGGTTACTGTCACGTGCAATAACCCTAAATTAAATTATAAGAGAAGCAGTGCTTTGTTGCCGGATACATAAAGTTTCATGGTTCACATTGTACCCCCCAAAAGGTCAAAAATGCAACGCGTGCCGGATACATTTTTCCTATACAGAATGTACCCAGTTGCATACTTGTTGAAGTATGCATTAGTCCCGTGGCCACGGCATATATAATTTTGAACCATATACTCACACCCAGCACCCGAATGCCATCCGGTGACGTCCGCGAACGGCGATGTACGATAACGCATGACGTCATACATCGACGGTCGATGACGTGTGTCGACGGACTGCGCCGGGTGACATGAATATTTCCCAAAAATATACCGCTTCCCTAAATGTGCATTCATTAAGTACTTTTAGCTTGCAGATAAGCATTGTTAGCATAAAACAAGCAGCCCCTAAAAGCGGCAATAAAAACGCTGTTAAACGATTATTTGTATTTTTACCATTTAACGATACGGGTTTGCTGGTAACTGTTCTGTGTAAACAAAACCATGTTATCGTCAACGAAACTTAAACGCTTCGCCGTATTCAGAAGATCGAATCACGTGCCAGGCGGGAAGATCAAAGTGTTGTTGATCACCACAGCTGTTTTATTTGCAACATTTCAATCTGGTACGTTGTCGTTTTTGAAATACCGCTTTGTCTTTGTTCAAAATCATATTACGACAATTCGTTGCTTTGACACAATTCGTCGCCCGACAACTTGTAATCCGAAATTTCATCGACTCGACAATTTGTCGCCCGACAACTTGTAATCCGAAATTTCATCGACTCGACAATTTGTCGCCCGACCACTTGTAATCCGAAATTTCATCGACTCCACAATTTGTCGCCCGACAACTTGTAATCCGAAATTTCATCGACTCGACAATTAGTCGCCCATCATACTACGCTTAGGATTGTGGTTTGGATTATGCTTAGATATATTCGTTGGCAATAAGACACTGTTGGGTGACAAGTTGTCGATCGACGAATTGTCGCAGATTCGTTGGAAAACTGTATCGTTGTAAACAATACCTGTTGTTCAGGCCAGATTTATAGGCGAAACGGCAATATGAGTACTAAACCTTAATACAAAGACGTGGTTTTGATCTATGCTGAAGGATGCAAGGCCGGCGGCTTTACCCCACTTGATCCGCCTGTGACCAACGTGTCCCAAACACCTGTTGGTCCCTGTTGTGCCACCTGAATCCCAATTGTTCACGACAGCCACAACTACTCGGAATAAGATTCAATCTGATTGGTTGTTTTTGGACAAATGATTCAGTTTTTAGTTGTTTGGACTGTCTTGAATAACAATGTGTAGTGCCATGGTCCCGTCTGGCGAAAACAACACAGGAAATATGTTTCGCAATGTTGTACAATGCATTGCTTTCTTCGAATACCTTGGGACCTTAAAAACGTTCCGCTTCTGATCTTTACATGGGCTAAAATTATCTCCCTGGCCATAAACTTATTTATATCTAATTCTACTGAAAAATAGTTTAAAAAAACCTCTGTTACCGAATAGATTTGTGGGGTGGTTACATGTGCATTTCAAGACTGTTTACCTTTCAACCGAGTCTATTTCAAAATTTGGGATAAACGGCCAACAATCCCCTCGTGGGATCGGTCTTTGTTACCTAGACTGCACACTGATATCGCTCATGTGGGCAGAGCCGGAACAGCCACCCCCATTCTCCCGAATAGGGAGCCTCATCCTAAAGGGGCCACCATCCTAATTGGTTAAAATAAAAACCGCCAGAGTTTTAAAATGCGTTTGGCTGCTCGCTCGCAAGTTTGGGGCCCCCACGCTCCAGGTTGGGCAGATCCCACACCCCTGTCTGCTCCGCACACTGTATGTAAGAGGTATACCCATTGGGACGCAAGTAGACCGTTGGACTAAGATAGTGGGAGGTTTAAGCTTACGACCAGGATTAGGCGAACATTTAGGCTTACGCTTAGGTTTATGCTTAACGTTTTATCTTCGGCAAATGTTTTGACTTTAGTGGACCTATTATTATTACCATGGACATTTATATGTGGTCCATATGTAAACGGTGATTTTGTGTACATTTTAATCTGTTATCATTGATACGCGATGCAAACTCACTGAAACCCTGTTGAAGTTGGCAACATTCCATTCAAGTTTCAATTGAAACTCGAATTTAGGTTTAAACTATTTTAGCGAGTTCGTGCGGTGGCCGGCCAACAAGAAGAACGACTACCGTAAGACCGTTTACTCGAGAAACACTTGCACCCATAAGAACTACTACACCAGGTGCGTTGTGGGTTTTCATTATCTTTGTGGAACCCCAGCGAGAAGCTAAACTCAATTTTAGCACTAAATCTTAATGCAACAGACCCGTAGCCTAAGAGGGGGCAAGCGGGGCTCAGCATCCCTTGGAAAACTTTCGGCCCCCTAGAAAATTTTCAACCTTGCTTGTAATTCGTTTTGAAAACCCTTGAATGCCCCTCGCGAAAATTTTTTATCAACCGACTAGCAAGATGAGCTGGCTACGGGCCTGGTAATGCAACTTTTTAAATTTAACCAATGTTGTGAGGGTTACGGTTTGAGTGACCAGTTATTGGATCCGCCAATTAATGAATTTGAGATCAAAACTGAAACCTGGGCCCATATTCTCAACTGGTATGTTTTCAAACGGACGAACATCTACAATTACAGATCTCAAAATTGGCATAGAAGTAGGGCAAATCAAACGTGAACAATGTGCTGAATTTCGACCCTCACCATGCGCTGGTTGTAAAGTTGCTCTGAACTCAAATTTCAATTTTTTGTTTCGAATAAGTCTCATGGTTTATTTTCATATTCCGGGTCAGTTGTTTGATTAACTCAAAATAGGTTCATTCAAATCAGAATTCTGAGTTCTGAAATACCTAATTCAGAGATCCGGCTTTTGAGTGAATTCAACTCATTCTGAGTTTAAATCAACTTACTGGAATTTACAGTGTAAATACGGAATCTGTATCCTTGAAAATCGATGAAAAGTAGCCTCTTTGAAATTTTAGACAATACAGACGAAGAAAAAGAGCGACTATGCAAGCTGGAAGAATACGACTTGGAAGGTAAACAACGTTGTAAATTATTCAAATTAGTCACGTATTGTGTTTATCCACCCACTAGCGGATCCAGAGGGGAAGGGGGTAGGGGCATACGCACCCCCCATCAGAATTTTTTGTGATAAAATGGTAAGGTCCCTCCCTACCTTCCTGTGATGCCGAGTACTACAGATATTCAGCCATGCGGGTGATGCAGTTACAGCGAAGGGTAAGTTAGGCTGTCCTTGTGGTGTAGAAGTGTTGTTTGTATCCACAACATGCTATTTTATTTAACACTTATTTGCTGGCGTTTTTAAATCCGTAAGGTCTATGAAGTAGTAGGAATTGACCCCGTGGGAAAAAGTAGGAATTGAACCCGTGGGTAAAAAGTAGTAAGTGAACGCTTGGAAAAAAGTAGGAATTGAACCTGTGGGAAAAAGTAGGAATTAAACCTGTGGGAAAAAGTAGGAATTGAACCCGTGGGAAAAAGTAGTAATTGAACGCTTGGAAAAAAGTAGGAATTGAACCTGTGGGAAAAGTAGGAATTAAACCTGTGTGAAAAAGTAGGAATTGAACCCGTGGGAAAAAAGTAGTAATTAAACCTGTGGGAATAAGTAGGAATTGAACCTGTGGGAAAAAGTAGGAATTAAACCTGTGGGAAAAACTAATAATAGAACCCGTGCGAAAATATTTCTAACGGAACAAAGTTTCGCCTTTATATTCAATCCTAATCTGAACGCAATATAGTGAACATTAATTTCAACAACATTTGTTTTCGTCTTTGTAGGAAGCGATGGTTGGAGCGGAACGGGCTGGCAAGCTTATATGGACGCTGTTGGCAATTACGATTCTGGAGTTCCTGAAACACGTACGTTCAAATATTCGGGCAGGGGTGTAGCCAACATTTTATGTCGAGACAAACGATAATATCGTCTCCAAGGTTTACGCAAGCGAGTGCAGTGAGACAACTTTTGTCTGTATTCTCAAATATGTGTAGCACCTGTTATCAGTTGGTGATAAGTGTTCTAAATTATAAACCATCTAATGCAGGACGTTGTAAACATCGCGACGTTTGACACACTTAACCGGTCATACTTGCAAGCTAACATTTGACACCCACAGGTCTCGGATTTGGCTTGTTTGAAACCCGATTACTAACTGGCGATAGATGCTACACATATTTGAGAATGACGTGTCTTCTACTAACCTTTTCGGTTTCAGCGCCTGGGATCGACGATGTATTCCTCGCGTCGAACATCGATGGTGGACCAATCCGTCACGTTCTTCGGTCGATCCCAATCGGTCCTTTGGATGGACTGTATTCGTTGGCGTTTATGACGTATGAAGCAACAAGCGAAGCGCAATTGCAATTTTGTGAAAGTGATCGTACCGCTCGTGACAGTTGCATATTTTTCACACCGTCCGGAAAAGTGACGTCAGATCAACGCGAATGGAAAGGCGAACACGTGGTTGATTTCAGTTCGTCAATTGATCGGGTATACTGAACGGTTGCGTTATACTCGCCGTACGCCGTCGCTCGTCGCCGCGTGTTGCATCTACTATTTACTTTAAAATTTGCGACACGCGGCGACGGGCGGCGACAAACGGCAGAGAGACTATAACGCGGCGTTAGAAGAAAAACGCGTAATTTTAATCTGTGGCGAACGCAAGGGGGTTGATATGTACCCTCTGAACGTCCTGTATGGTTTACAAAAAGGCAGTATTCATGCGTTTTAAAATTGTCATGATACCTTCATAAGGTCAAATTCTTTGTTTATTTCAGTCCATTTATTGATCCTGCAGTTAGCGTTGCATCTCGAGACAGATATTACGGAACGTTTTGAAGGCAGATCACAGATTGTAGCTTAGCCGGCATACAGTGCTTGATTTGTTAATGCTTACAGGTTTAAACCTACAGGTTTAGACGTACAACAGGATGATATTGTTCAAATACCCTCAAATATAACGGAATAATTCCGTCGGGTCCGCGAGCCAACCCGAATCCAGTTGGGCTGTCGGCTCAGTCGTCTACAAAAATTTTGGCACCCTTAGAAAACTTTTAATTTCGGTTGTAGGTAGGCAGTCTAATACTACGCGCTTCCTAACCTTTACGTCCCCACAAGCAAGGTGAGCTGGCCACGTACAACTTTGATATTTGAATATTTTTTAAAGTTAGCGAAGCTGATCAAATTGACAATGATGTTGTTTGATTTTTAGCTGTTTTTCATTTGCGAAAATTACGGCGATTTGCGCGGCTGGTGCGGTCTGTCGGATATTAAAGTTTTGGATCGAGTCACCGGTGAAGAAATTTGCAGTCGCCGACGACGAAAACGACTTCGTAACAGAAAACATTTCAAAACGAAAAGTTAAAGCGGTGTGATTTTTAACATTCGGATCGATTTGTTGATGTCGATAAGCTTGCAGCAAAAGCATCTAATATATTTTCGTCGTTGATGGGGGGAACCTTTATCGAACTTCGTCGCACCCCTGGCCGCAAAATTGTATGAAAAAATTTATTAGGATACGAATAAGTGTCTTAGATCCTGTGTTGATGTACCTGACCCTAACAATGGTTACGGGAACGTTTTTTGAGGTTTGCTAATTTTTTCAACTGACCTGAATAAGCCATTCCAGATTTAAGATTTCGGATTAGGCTTACGCTTAGGCGAAGGTATAGGGAAATGTTTAGGCTTTAGGCTTATGTATTAATTTTCTAAAGCCTAAGCCTTGTGTAGTGAGCCGAATAGAAGAACTGGTAATTAGAGTCTTTGTCCCAATTTTGAGCCTGAATCAATAAGAGTCTATTTTATCTAATTTGAGTCGATAGAGTTTATAATACTTATTATATGCTTCATTAATGTTAACTGCTCTAATTAATAGATAGCCAACTGCTTCGATGATCAAACTAAATTTAATACATTATTTAATTCATTACTCAAGATATATTGTCAATGGCGGATCCACGGAGGGCCACCCCGGCCGTGCCTCCCCAACAGCATCTCGACAAAAATTATATAGTGTCAATTGCTGTTCTCAGCTGTTTATTTCTCTGTTTTATACACAATAGTATAAGCACGCTTTAAAGTTTTGAAGTCACCTTTATTAGGCCCTGGAGTCATTTATGCGCTACAATTAGGGATAATGGACATTTATGGACTCTAATAAGTGTTTAAGGACTCTACCCACTTACGGACTCTTATTAGGGATACGGAGTCCTATTAATTGGAACTCAAAATGGGGACCCCCCTCTTATTTGGGTCACTACAGTATGGGTCAAAAATAAGTTTATTACCTTTGAAATTTTGGGCCCCCCATTTTGAGATCCTGGATCCGCCACTGTATATTGTTGCCGGCTCATGTTACTCCTAGAGCCGTCCCGTTTTCTACTGGGTCTATAGAAGACTTAGATTTTAGACTATATTTTTTGCTTAAGCTTAGACTAAGGTTTACACTTTTTGAACGCCTAGGCTTAGGCTTAGAAATATGCTTAACATGCAGTTTTACGGCCTTAAAAACAACATTAGTCATGTCACCTATGCTCATAATAGCACATTGCTCAAGTCTTATAGGATAATCATCAAGATAGGAACTTAACCCGTAGAAAATCACCGGATTGGAAAATAAGTAACAGTCCGGAACCGGATAGCTAAACGGGAACAGTCTGGAGAGGTGAAATATTAATATCTGTCATCCTCAATTATTCGGATCACTATAGTAATTTTAAGCTTAATCCTAAGCCAAAGCCTGCGGCAGAAAGTGAACAAGAGCTCGTAGCCTCTACATTCTACTGGCTGATGAGTTTCTTGATTCCAAACGCCGAATTTTGAAATCTTTGCATGTTTCTATTTTTTGTAAAATATTTAGGCTTAAATATGAAAATATATTAAAAATTCAATGAATACTAATCATGAGTATCTCACATATACATTTACAGCCCCAGATGTTTGGCCAATAACTTCTCAGCGCGTCTTCAAGTGGGGTAGTGAAACTATATTCCCTCGAGAAATTGTTGCAGTAACGGGAAACGTCACTTTTACAGGCTTTGTGAAACAACCGACTTGAATTGGGAGATCGAAAAACTACCCGCATTCTGCGCTCGCTCACAAAAACCTTTACATAAAGTTAAGTCCTATTCACACGGGCAAATTTTTGCGGCGAGGACTTGCTGCTGCAAATTGCACGCAGAGCTTGCATTTTTTTATCAGCCAATGAAAAATCGGCTGCAATAAATTCAACGAACTTGCATGGTTATTCACACAAGTGAACTAAATTCCTAGCTATGTTTTTAATGAATTATTTGCAGCTGCAAGTTTTTCGAACGAGATTTTGGACAGAACTTGCAAGTGCAAGCTGCCGCTGCAAATTCTCGAAGCAAAAACACACACGTGTGAATAAGGCTTTTATACTATCCCGAATGCTAGCTATGTCGCTGATAATTCTATTAGATGAACAAGTTACTCGTTAAGCAAACATATTTTTTGGCTTATTCCAATTATACGATATTTGAATCAGCTAGAAAAAGGCTGCCGCTAAGGCGTAAGAACCATGCAGGATGGGTGACAATTTTATTCGCCGGTTTTTACCAAAATCGACTACTCAAATTTTCAACTCGACGGCTGTGGTGAATAATTTTTTTTTGAAAATTTGCAAAAAATTAAAATATAAGCACAGTAAAGCAGTGTTTTATTAAGTGGATAACGATTTTTGAATCCGGCTTGCGCTTTATCCGAGCAGATTTGATTTTTTTACCCTCGGGCATTCTCGAGTAAAATCACTTTACCGTCGACCAGCTATTACACATCGTTCACAATAAAAAATATCATTTTGCCACCGAAAACATTATAAAGTATGGTTAACACGCGTCAAGTTTCAATATTGTCGCACGATAGCTACCCCATATCGCGAAAATTGCGTTAACCCTACCCTAACGCGTGTTACAAGATGCTCTGTGACACGAATTACGGGAGGGCTGTGACAGTGTTATGATAGGGCTAACACAATTTTTGCGTTACAGTAAGGTTAACACATGACAATTTTGAAATTAGACACTTGTTAACCATACCTTGCATTACCCACAGAGGTTTTTCATTACTTGATGGGACTAGAAAAGAGTAAGCTTAAGCTTTAGAGTAATTTTTTGCTTCGCTTAGTCTTAGGCTTATACTTAGGAATATGCTCGTTCTTACGCTTAGGCCAATAGGCTAAACCTTAGGCTTAGGCTTAGGAATGTGCTTATAATACTGTTGCGCCCATGTTCTTTACATTGGCCCTTAGGGATATCTTCCGTAATCATAGGGGGCATATGGATTCATCCCCCGTATAAAATATTTTAACCTCGCATCTAAGTCAAATCTCCGATTGCTATTCCTGAACTTTGCTTTTATAGCACGCTGAGTTGTCTGCCGATTGCTGAATGCTATCACCACATTTTGCCATGTCTCAGTGTGGACATTTTTCAAACCGGAACTACGGGTTCACATTTTGGATCCTAATCAGCTTTAGTTAAGTTTTTTTCTATTTCGTCAACTCAAAAAGTCCGACAAACTAAAGGTTGCCGAGACCAAAATTGTCGTTTAAACGTTAGTTTTAACTCAATCATACGGGGTCGCTTGTAATTTTATCAATGAGTCTTTACTCACAAACGTAGGCACGAACAGTTCACACGCTAGCAGACCAGGTCAATTTGCTCGCGGCAAGCAGAGTCGTTTGTGCAGGGACATGCGGCAAATCTGTCTCATGCTGGCCAATGTCAAGATCAGGGGCGGAACAGTATTGTAAGCATATTCGTTAGCCTAAGCCTGAGCCTAAGCGTAAGAATGAACATATTCCTAAGCCTAAGCCTAAGCCTAAGCCAAGCAAAAACTTAGTCTAAAGCTTAAGCTTACTCTTTTCTAGTCCCACAGGAAAACGTTGACGCCCTTGTTCTTTACGTGGGCCCCCATGCTGATACCGAGGGTGTACCGTTTTTCTGTGAGACTGCAATAAAGGAAAATTTCGTTTTAGACGAATTATTTGTTTAAGCTTAAAAGTAGGCTTACACACGTCAAAGTCGTTTTTTGGTAAGATAATTTTTGTGCCAGGGGAGTTGACCTTTATTGCCCCCGCTATCACGAGTACACGCTCACAGCTACTACTGCACAATTGGTTTAGGGCACTCGAACGTTGAAATGTTCTGCAGCGAATTGAGGTTCTCGTTTTATAGTGCGGTAAGAGTCTTTGGTCAGTTCCTTTCCATGGAACCGTTTTGAAATATCATTCGAGGTTTGGAGTATGACCATACAACTAAACGTACCGACCCATCAATGTGAACGAGCTACGTTATCCTTGAGTAGCAATAGAAGTCGCCAAATTTGGGCCCATGTATAAAACAGGGCCGGATCGTTTTCCGGAATGGCTGTAATAGAGTTAGTTTAAGCTTTAGGCAGACTGTTTGCTTAGGCTTAGGCATAGGTTTTTGGAATAATTTCATTCTTACGTTTAGGCTTAGACTTAGGCTTAGGCTTAGGCTTAGGAATAGATTTATCTTTACACTTAGGCTTAGGCTTAGGCTTAGGAATAGTTTCATCTTTACGCTTAGGCTTAGACTGAGGCTTAGGCGTAGGCTTAGGAATAGTTTCATCTTTACGCTTAGGCTTAGACTTAGGCTTAGGCTTAGGCTTAGGAATAGTTTCATCCTTACGCTTTAGTCTTAGTCTTAGGCTTAGGCTTAGGCTTAGGAATATGCTTATACTACTGTTTCTGCCCTGTTTTATACATGGGCCTGAATTTGTAGGATGTAGTTGTTTCTACGCCATCCTTATTTTCTTGGCCCGATCGTTTCCGGTCCGCAAATGGACCCACTCAAAAGTGGGCCCAGCGTCAACATTTCAAAACCGTAACATTTACGCTTGTTTCCTGCCATACTTCAATGTGTGAGCTCTGTGTTGCTCAATAATTTCAAATTGCCATACCACCGGGAGTGGGCAGTATTCACAGGCAAACCCAGAACTTTTTCAGGGGGTGAGTTGAACTGTTTGTTGTGGGCTCTAGTCTTTGTTAGCCTCTCTGGCTATTCAGGATCCAGTATAAGCTTTCGCCAAATTTTCTGTCCCGCATAAATTAAAGCGGGTCAACGAAACTTTAAAGCATACTTAAGTTTGAAGGTTATTCCTAAGTTTAACCTTTTCCACTTACATTCTGAATTAAAATCGACAATTCACACGAATATGCAGTGTTTGGTTATTTTCACTCAAGCCGACGTTCGGCAAATATAAAAAAAATTTTGATAATGTTTGCATACTTGAGTTTCGACCCTGTCGGTATCCGGTCTACATAAACGTGCCAATAACCACCGTATAAGCGGCCCATGTTACTTTAAGGGGCGTCCAAATTTCTGGTGGGTCTATAAAACAGCGGGTTTAGATTCTAGATTACATTTTTTTGCTTAGGCTTAGGCTTAGACTTAGGAATACGTTTAATCTATTATGTTACGCCCCTTAAAGTAACATTGGCCGTATAAGCTATAAGGTCCTGGCTCATAGGCTTTATATACCGGTTAGTTGTGTCTCTATACAGCTTTTACGGTCGCGTTTCCCTCATAAGGAATCGTGTTGTATATGTGGTTTGTATACAAGTTTTCGATTCAGATGAAATATAGAGATGTTTTAGCTATAAAAAATAATATAAAATACACAGCATTTTAGCTTTATTTCGTCTCGTTCAAGTGAACACAAGTTTCCTGACGCGAGTTTGAAACGAAGGGCGTTTACGCCGAAACCAGGCTGGTAGCCAGCTCATCGAGTTTTAGAGGGTACAACAGGAATTTAGAACAGGCATACGGTTGATTTTACAAGGCTTTACAGCGAAGCGAAAACGTTTCGCGGGGGTAGCAAAAAATGCTTTTTGCAGCTTCAACACAGATCGTTTGGTTAGGCTTAGACCTAAGCCTTGGCTGAGTTGGCCAATGTAAAGAACAGGGACGGAACAGTATTATAAGCGTATTTCTAAGATTAAGCCTAAACCTACGCGTAAGAATGAGCAGAGTCCTAAGCCTAAGCCTAAGTGAAGCCGAAAAATTAGTCTAAATCTTAAGCTTACTCTATTACAGTCCCACAGAAAAACGTTCCGCACCTGATCTTTACATGCGACGCTGAGTTTTAGAATTATTCTTATGCTGAGGATTGAGCTTAGGTTAATAGTACTGTTACGCCTCTCGAATGTCGTAATCCAAACCGTAATTCAGCCCAATTCCGAATTGGTTGAGTCAAAACAGAGTTACTGCTGCGGAAGCCAAAGGTGTAATTTTCTATCTGCTCCAGTTTCAGCGTCACAAAACTTCGTCCGAGAGAATTTGACAATTCCGCTTTTGGTTTGGCCCAAATATTTAACAAATAAACTTACTATCCATACCAGGAAAGTCTGAACTGTTCTCGGCGCTCATCCGGAACGAGTTGTGCTCAAGTGCCAAAGGAGTTGATTTGTTTAATTTTGTAACAGTGGCGGATCCAGGATCTCAAAATGGGGGGGGGGGGGGGCAAAATTTCACAGGTAATAAACTTGTTTTCAACCCACACACAAACCACGAACTATTGCCATAAAATTGCTATATAATTTTTGTCGAGATGCTGTTGGGGGGAGGCATGGCCAGGGTGGCCCCCCATGGATCCGCCATTGTTTTGTAATACTTGTTTAATTAGATATACTAGACGTTTTTTGCTGCTTGCGTTCACGTAGCCGTTATGGAGCTGAAGTGGAAGCGGACGTAATTTCTGTTCCCGCAACGACGGTCTAATTCTACTGAAGATGCTTTTGCTGATCAATCCTACTTCTTTGATCTTAAAATGATTGCTGGACAAATCGGTTGATTTTGTTTTTTGCATAATCCAACATTGCCAGCTTAGTTACGCCTTATTTTGACCAAGAGTGGATAATCGCTATTTAACAAGAGTGTGTAACTGGGCTCATTCTGTGTAGAAAAAAGTATGTACTCGGCATGCGTTGCATTTTTACCCTACCCCCACCCTTTGTTTAGATGGGGGTATAACCGGTGCCAACCGTGGCACAAGAGTGAGCAACTGGGCACATTCTGTGCAGAAAAGTATGTATCCGGCATGCGTTGCATTTTTGCCCTACCCCCCACCCTTTGTTTAGATGGGGGTATAACCGGTGCCAACCGTGGCACAAGAGTGAGCAACTGGGCACATTCTGTGCAGAAAAGTATGTATCCGGCATGCGTTGCATTTTTGCCCAACCCCCCTTTGTTTAGATGGGGGTACAACCGGTGCGAACCATGGCACTTTATGTATGCTGTGCCATACGTGCTTTCTTTATAGTTCAGGGGTATTTATGTGATAGCGACCCCCTCTAAACAAGGGGCGGTCGGCCAAAAACGCCACATCCGGTGGTACATTTTGTACCAAACTGGACCCCAAGAGTTGCACAATCTTGTCATCATCCACTTTTGCTTTGATTAAGCACAGCCAATAGTTTTGTACACTTTAATATTTTCTTCTACTTTTCAATTTGTAGCCGAACGAGTCTAACACGTGCCTCTGTGTGTGTTTTGCTATATGCAAATATAAACCTCAGTTTTGTCTGGGTCAACGTTTCCTATGGGTATATAAGTACTTTAGCGGTAATTTAATTTATTTTCTATTATCAACAATGTGGGAACCCTTATTTGAGAATATATACATAGAAATGTACACTGACGGATTTACGGGGGTCACCCAGGCCGTACCCCCGTACAGGCACCAGAATCAGCATTTGGTATTAAGATTTTGTACTAAGGTTAGTTTTGGCTTCAGCGCTAGTGAACTTTCCAGAATATAACGCACCCTTGGCCAAAAATTATCGGATTCACTATCATTTTAGGCTTGGTTTCCTATGACTGTCGCTTGATGCAACAAATTCAGACTATTTATAGCAATATATATTATATTTATATATATATCAAGGTATAACCGGAGGTGAATAATACCGGAGCCGCAAGCCAACAAAACTTGCCGGAGTCGGAAATTCTTTCGTTAAAATTGTGCAAAAAGTTAAAACAAATCGCGATAAACAGATAAATTATGTAAAAACTATGCAAAATTTCACTACCGAAATTGCCGAGAGCCTCCGGCGAAGTGTCTATCAAAGACTGAGCAGGAGTTCGGTTTTTTGCCGGACTGGAACCAGAGGTTTTAACCTCCGATTCTGTAGATTTTCCCGGGTTTTGGAATAGCAAAACTGATTAGTCAATTGCGTCTTTGAGTTCGACTTGATAAGACTTATCACCAAGATCAAACTAGATTTAATTCTTCAAAAGTCAAGCTTACCATAAATTTAAGTCTAATTCAACTCTGTTTTCAATGAAGTTCTGTTCAAAATCGAGTCAAATTTGACTCATTCAGTGCCCGCTTGACTCGCAATGAATCATTGAACTCTGACTTCAACGGCGGTTCGAAATGGCGTTTGTTTAGTTGAATTCAATACTCAAAACTCGACTTGGTTTGCGTTTGAGCAATAATACGTATAGTTTCGTTAAAGGTTTGAACCTAACAATAACTGGTTAATTTTGAAACCTTTTTTTGTCCAATCTGGACCCCCAATTCGGCCAAATCCGTTGAAAACAAAAATGATTCGATGGGGTTGCTGGGTAGACCCCGCAAATCTTTAGCGGACACCTCAGTAGATTTTAGCTATAAAACATAAGGGGTGCAGCACGAAAAGCATGCCTGTGTCCCCCCAAAAATATCTTGAAACAAGCCATTGCAATGGTGTCAAGCATGCATTGGGATGCGGGGACCTCAGTCGTTCTATTACCCAAGGATACTCGAGTTAACTCAAGCTCACTCGGAGCAACTACGCTCCCAGTAACAATAGAACCAATTCAACTTTACCAGAAGTAAATTAATGTGATTTTTGAGGTTTTTATAAATTCGGTTACTCGTCCTAACTTTAGGCTAAAACGCTAATTTGCCTAATACAATCTAAACCTACTCGCGTCGCCATATAAACCCCTGGACAACAGAAGTAGGGGCCTATTGGTAAGGGGGGTCATTGGCGACCGTGAACCCCCTTTTGCATTGAGCAAAAAATTTGTCAAATCTGAAAAATGCTTCGAGGTCAGACAGCGTCAGTCGGATGTATGCACCAAAGTAACGTCTTGGTTCATTGAAACCCAACTTGTGTCCAACCTTCCATGAATTATTTCGGGATCCACCTGGCCTTTAAGAGGCACAAAACCGTTTGCGACCTTATACTAAGCTACTTGCATATTCGCCGTTCGCAATATCAAATTCGGCCGGGTCACAAAATATGTCGTGGGCCAGGATTGCGACCTGACACCTGCTGAGGTAATGGTCAACAAACTCTTTGACGTAGGGTAACCGGTTGGTTGTCCCCCCCTGGACTACGACCCATTTTGTGGCTCAGCCGAATTTTATATTATGACCGGAGCATTATATATATTAGTTGTTTTCTATCAAATATGTATATTTTGACCAATATCGATTAGCTTGAATCATTAGACGCAGACAGCTAAATTGCATTCAGACGGCCAAACATCCACGAAAACGAATATGAAATTTGTCGCCGGAACCGAAGACCGAACAGTTTCCAGAAATATGTGCCATTATTAAGATTGCAGACACTGGGAAACTTCGTGTGCAATAACGTTTGAAGTTGGCTTAGGGGCGGGTCGTCGTGGGTCGTATTGTTTTACATTGGGGGTAGATTAATATGCTAGAATCGCGCTTGGAATATCGCTCGGTTTGCTTGCGATGTCTTATCAGTACTGAAGTTTGACTTGAAACTGGTTGTATTTGTCTGACGGACAATTGCGTGGGGGGAGGGGTGATGCAATTAAAAATGCGACAGCGACACCGGGTGTCCTGGTCGACACAGAAAACCGTAGGCTCGAATTTGTCTCGAGTCAGGCCCGTAGCCAGCTCACCTTGATGTGGGGGCTAAAAACTGTTAAAGAGAAGCATACAAGCGGGTTTTCGTCAACGTACGAGCAAGGCTGAAAATTGCCTTGGGGTGCCAAACGTTTTCCAGCGAAGCTGAGCCCCCTAACATCCCTTCGCTACGGGCCCGTCAGAGGGATTCTAAAAAACCTAGGCATGATCCCGACCGACTTTAGCAACATCCACAAGATCGATACAGTTCCGTGTTTCTAGCAAAATCCCAATTGTATGAGCGTTTACATTTTATGCTCCCGTCCCATTCCTGTCTTCCAGGTGGCAAACGGGACACCTTCCACAGTAACATTGGTGCGTTGGTAAATATTGAACTTGTAACCAGGTGCCTCCCAAACAATTTCACAGCGCTCCGAAGAGATTTTATGCGCAAGTCCTTACGAATCCCGTCGTCGTGGTCACAGATGAACAACGGCCGTTTTCGGCAATCCGGAGCGAATAAAGTCCTGGGATCGCGTAATGATAAGTCCAAAACAATTGTAAACTGCCGTGCGATCCTTAATATTAAGGATACGACCCACAGACATAATCTATTTGCACTCGGCAAGCAATTGATTCAAGTGAATTAAGTTTTATAAACTCCGGATATTTTTCAGATTTGTCTAATAATCCGATTGATCAGAGCCTCTCTGGTCTGGGGACACTCCGTGGTGCCTGACCGTCAGGCGATAGATTACTGAGTATAGTTACCTTAGGGATCACATCGGTAGCTGTATCCCATTACACATACCCGGCAGGGCCCACATATATATGTCAGTCTTCATTTTGTTACCTTCTGTATAACAAATAGTGTAAACTTTGAAATGAGAAAATTTGTCTTGAAATGACGAAGAATTTAATTTTTTTACCAAAGATTTAAAATGACATTTTTGTATCGAACGCAAGGTTTTATCTGATTTTATTTGAAGTTGAAAAAAATGCGACAACATACAACGAGCGGCGAGTTCAGCACGAAAATATTCACGCCCGTTGCCCTTGGCGGAAGAGATAAAAAATAATGTTTTGCGTTGTTTTGCGGCCGCTCTGCGTATATATATATATATATATATATATATATATATATATATATATATATATATATATATATATATATATATATATATATATATATATATATATATATATATACATAAATTCCAGTTCCTGCATCATTACATATAGGAACCGGAACAGGACTTGACTGGATGCAGGAATCCCGGTCGGAACTGGTATTCCGGCTGAACCTGATATATCTATATATGTATGTATGTATGTGTATATACAGCGTCGCAATTTGCATTGATAATTATTTGCGTAATTAGAAGTGTTCTTTTGAAAATGTTAAGCGTTGCTTCTATTTCCATCATGGACGACACTTCGAATGATGGTGTTTTGAACGTCAAAAACACAAGAAAGTATCAAGTGAAACGAATATCAAAGTTGACAAGAATCGAAATAGGCGGGTGGTTGTAGCCTTTGTCAGAAAAATTTTGGTATAAAATGGTAAGGTTCTTTGATCCGTTAAGTCCGAATTTTGCAGTTTGCGTTATTCATGCAAATTTAGGTTGTTGTTGTTGTAGGTGGGCAATCGCGGTGTCAGTCAATTTATAGACCTCGAAAAATAGCCACCTCTTTAGGACGCTCGCCGTCGGCTGGACCGGGCATTTGAAAATGTGAGGCCCATCATAACGGCCCAGTCCGCAGTCTGGGCATATGTTGGTGA
>JASANG010002669.1:0-80000 GCA_030248215.1 Enoplolaimus lenunculus | reverse complement strand
GGCTTAGGCTTAGGCTAATGCGCTCGTAATACTGTTCCTTCCTTCTTATGCGTTAAAATAGGCATAGGCTTAGGCTTAGGCTTAGGAATATGCTCATTCTAAGCTTAGGCTTGAGCTTAGGCAGGCCGGCTATGCTCATTGTTTACCCTTATGCTTAGTCATATAGGCTTAGGCTTAGAGTTGTGCCCAAAATTAGGCTTAGGCTTAAAAATAGTGCTTAGGCTTAGGCTTAGGCTTAGGCTTAGGCTTAGGCTTAGGCTTAGGCTTAGACTTAGGCTTAGGCTTAGGCTTTTAGGCTTAGGCTTAGGCTTAGGATTCGGCTTAGGATTCGGCTTAGGTTTAGAATATGCTCGTAATACTGTTCCTTCCTTGTTCTCGTTAAAAACAAGAGCCGAAGCTCAACTAATTTTGAGTCAGCCAGAGCCGGCATCACCCAAATCTTAATCATAAATTAATTGGCAAAGTTGTGTCCAAAATCGGTTTTACATCCTCATTCACTGATTGCTCCAACGTATAAAATAGAAACAGTTCACTACGATACTTCCCGGTATCTCTGCCATCAATTGAATCGTAGCTGATGCCGGATGCTGAGTTTTTACCGGATCCGGAGTCACACAGTATTCAGCAGTGAAGTCAAATTTTGACCAACATAAATTTTAGTGGTTGTCTATAGCTTCACTGTCGAACTGTGCCAGCCAATGTAAAGAACAGGGACGGAATAGTATTTTAAGCTTATTCCTAAGCCTAAGCCTAAGCTTAAGCCTAAGCCTAAGCGTAAGAATGAGTTTATTCGTAAACCTAAGCCTAAGCCGAAGCCTTAAGCCAAGCAAAAAAATTAGCCTAAATGCGTAAAAGAATGAGCATATTTCTAAGCCTAAGCCTAAGCCAAGCAAAAAAATTAGTCTAAAGCTTAAGCTTATCCTATTGCAGTCCCACAGAAACACGTTCCACACCTGATCTTTACATGGGCCACTGTACCGTATCGGTCCTGAGCGGTCTGATCCTGACCTGAGCTTGGACCGGACCGGCCCACAGCATGAAGTTTAGCATGCGGTTGAGAAAGTTTCAACCCGTCCGGCAAATATCACTATTTCCAGCTTATAAAACGTATCATTTATATATTTATGTCGAACAGAGTTTTGTTCACAAAATG
Organism: Enoplolaimus lenunculus; assembly: GCA_030248215.1. NCBI lineage: Eukaryota > Metazoa > Nematoda > Enoplea > Enoplida > Thoracostomopsidae > Enoplolaimus > Enoplolaimus lenunculus. The sequence continues at coordinate 78,847 of JASANG010002669.1, read as the reverse complement.
ATTTCAAAAAGTGACGTCTTCATATTTCTTGAAACACACGCCACAGAATATAAATGACAAATCTGTAGAAGTTATGCGAGCAAAATAGTTGTAGCACAGATTTGCGTTCTTATGAGAACAATAAAGGGGATATAGCACCGGGCGGATTTTCTAGACAATTCGCTATTAACAGACTTTAGAATAACTTTGGATGTCAGATTGAAAAGAAATTCGTTTGTGATACTTTGCCGAACTAAAATCCTTCATTCAAAACAACCAAACATATAAAAGCCCGTAGCCAGATTAGCTTACCCGGGGGGGGGGGCTGAACATTTTTCTGTAGAGGCATACAAGGGTTTTTGTTGACTTACAAGCAAGGTAGAAAATTTATATGTATATATATTGGTTAAAACTAAACCTTACGTTTTTGCAACCAGTTTCATGTATGACCCATGGCGCCTGGACCCGTAGCCAAAAGGAGACCCACAAATGCCTCAGCCCCCCTTAAAAGCATTCCTGCTTTAAATAGTTTAACCCCCATGTAAGCTTGTTCATTTCATCCGCATGTGGTTCCTAAAATGGTACGGTCATCCTAAACGTGTCGAGTTGTCTACATGGTACATTTTTGAGTTCATTTACAAGGAAAACACACACATTTCTAGATTAAGTTTCCGTCTTCAACGTTACATCTAAAATATGTTTCAGGTTTGACCAATTTTATAACCAGTCGTTACAGGAGCATGGCATCTTGCGGCATTCGCAGCCTAAAAAAATAGTTCAAATTTATTCGGGTTTTAGGTTCGAAACCAGTAGCCAGTTTTGAGGTATAATTTATGACCGATCGCTTATGTTTTACGCTTTTTTGGAGTTGAACCTATACCACATGTTACGCTTTTAGGTTTATAGAACGCTGAAAAAAATGACACGTAGCCGGGTACAAAAGGGTACAAATGTGCCGCATTTTATGATGCCAGGGTGAGTAGTTTGTTTGCCAACTGTGGGAAGGGATTATTGCGAGTGTGTGCAGAAATGTCGGAATTTTTGCATCGAAAATGCAATTTGTATAAAACAAAACGTTTGTTCGCCTACATCTTTAACAATGTTTTCAATTATATAATATTTTTATTTGCAAGTTCTTTAAATTGTCTTATTTTTGTTTTGCAATATATATACTGTAAATCTCAGTAAATTGATTTTAATTCAGAATGAGTTGAATCACTCTGTCTGAGTTTAGGACTGTCAAAACTCAGAATTCAGAGTCAATAAAACTCACTCTGTAATAATTATTCCACTTTTCCGGAATCAACTCAACTCAGACTGGGAATCAACTCAACTCAGCAGAAATATGTAACTATCTATTATTAACTGAGTTCATTAATCAACTCACTGGAATTTACAGTGTATATATATGCATATTTTAGATAAACCACACCAATGAGGACAGTCGGAGTATATTTCAACTGTAGGCCATCGGAAAATACAGCTTAATTTCTGTTGTTAAACCTACTTGTTTGCGAAATTTTCAAATCTAACAATGGTACAGTTTGTTTGTTTGAAAACCTATTAATAACTGTTGATAGATGCTATGGACAACGGACAATACGGCTTCTTATAAGGCGATAGCAGCTCCAAATTAATAACCGTATTTCGTTATATTTGGCAATATGAAACACTAATTAAGCGAAGTTTCTTGCGTGATACAAGCAAACCAACAGGTCTTGTACCGAAGCTATTAAGGCTTATGTAATACTGTGAATTATCCGGCATATAATATACACGACTCGTGTATAGAACAGGGTCGGAACGTTTTCCTGCGAGCCTGTAATAGAGTTAGCTTAAGCTTTAGACTAACTTTTTTTGCTTAGACTTAGGCTTAGGCGTAGGAATAGGCTCACCTTTAGTCTTAGGCTTAGGCTTAGGCTTAGGTTTAGGTTTAGGAATATGCTTATACTACTGTTTCGGCCCTGTTCTATACATGGGCCATATACAAGATTGATTTCAACTGTATGTATACTTGCAACTTTATTAATGTTATATGTTCGGGTTCGTTCGGTCAGACTTGGATATTAATAAACCTTGGTTTTAGTTGGGTAATTGTCCAATGGAAACTTTCCGTGGGTAAATGAACTTGCTTTTCCCGACCACGGGGGGCGATATTATGATATAGGTTTTGCCCTAGAATCAATCGTAATCTCTGAAACAGTCGTTTGGACATCCGCTAATACTGAAATCAGAATTTTAATTTGGATATTTCTGAAACGCTTTCTGAAACAATTGTGAAAGATTATTAATAAACACGCATACAAAATTAATCTGTTGAAATTGTTACTGTCGAGATGACAGTGCTGACGCAGGCTAGGGTGGATGCCCTCAATAATTCCGGGGTAGGCCCATTTGTGATGATCAAAATATTTTTTAAAATTTTAGTTTAAAATTTTATTAGGGTGGAGTCCCTTCTTCGTGGTGGGCCACCCTAAATGGGGTATGGGGGTGACTGGTATGGCCGTGCCGGCTCAGGAACGTCCAGAGTTGAAACTCTGGCCAACAATTAGGATCATATGGTTCGTGAATTCGATGGTGAGCTAAGATTTGTGCCAAGCGAATATTTACGACTCTCAAATAATAGCCATCACAGATGCTTAGCGACTGAGTTGGTGAAATGATGTTGTTGATTGATTTTTGAAGCGTTAAAAAGTAGTACAGGCAGTTGGTTCAATTTTATCGCCTCACGCACCCGTCTTACCCCCTCGGTCACAAGTTGGCTTGCAGAAGTGCCTCCCAAACCCCCCAATTTGGAGTCCTTTGCTGACCCCATCTTGGCAAACCGTAAATTTTTTCGCGGACCACGAAGTTATAAAGCTGTGAAACATTTTAGTGGGCGCCACCTTGGGCCTGTTTGAGGGGCCTACTATCCTAACGCCGGCCCTGCCCTCGGCAACGCCAAACGCGAGTTGAATTCAAAGTTAGTTTCAGAAGTTTAATCCACAATTCCGTCTCACATAGAGTTGACTATGAGCATTTCAACGCAATGTGTGTAAGTAAGATACTTTGCATACGTGTATACACAGTACAAAATCGCTTCAAGTCATGAGTGCTTCCTCGTGTTCGAGCGTCCCCCGCTCCTACAGTTGAGTAGCGATCCTAAACACATTTCACCGGTAAGACTCGAATTCGAATCCTGGCAATGAAATGAGATTTCAAACGAAATAATATATATTCATGTGAGAAAGGCGTTAATTTCAATGATTCTTCCGGCGAATAAGGCGGTATTAGCAATTGTTAAACCGTAATCAAACAGTCACGATGTATAGGCAAAGTTTAATTAAATATTTCATTTTAATCAAATTCTTATCATTGTTTTGGCAAAATTTACGCAACATTTGGCATTTACCATATTAACCATATTGCACGCAACTCAGCCTTGCAGCTGTCAAAAAGATGCGTCATTACGCAAATTAATTGCTTCCTAAACGAGCACCCTTGATGTGCTTATACCCCTGGGTGTATACGAGGGCGCGAAATAGGGGGTCTTCACGTCCCCTACGAAACGGTTTGGAAAGTTGTTATAAACACTTAGAAGTACAATAATGTTCGCAGTTTCACAGGACCAAAAATTGAACCTTTCGTTACGCGAACTCTCAAAAAACAGTTTTCATTAAGTCATTTCTTCCTGAAATGAAATTGTATGCCGACGCCCCTGGCGATACCTACAGATAGCCGCTGTAGTATCCCAAGACACAATTGCTGGTTGACGAAAACGAAAATGTGAAAACTTTGCAAGAATCGAAGTTTGACGGCAAAATTATTCGGCAGATGTATTGGACAGCCAGAAAAGTTTGACTGGTCATATCTTACAGGGTTGCGGCACCGTTGCAAAATTAAATTGGCCAATATTGTTAAGGTTTGTTTGCGACGGCATAAGATCGTAATGAAGCTGCTAAAGATGGCAACGCTTATTTTTGCTTGGAGCGCTGACTTGGTGCAGTTTGAAACACGAAACATTTTTAGTCTTCATAAAAGCACGAGCGTAGCTATGGAATCTAGAGACAATTCGCCGTCAAATGTTGCCTAACAATGTCGTCACCCTTATGAATAAGTTTAAGCTTAATCCTAAGTGTAATACTATTAATAAGCCTAAGTCTATGCGTAATAATGATCGACGAATTGTTGAGTTGATGAAATTTCGGATTACAAATTATCGGCCGTCGAGTTGTCGGTTGACGAATTGTCATAATACCATTGCCAGGGATTTCATATTTAAGAACAAAGTATTTTGTGTAAACTAGTGAGCGATAATGTTTTACTTTTATACGAGGTGTTGGGTTTCGAAGAAATTCCGGCGGATGTAATATCCGGTATCATCCATTATTGACGCATCTGTATCGAAGTTTTTTCGTTCTGCAGGTTTTCAAAACGTCAAATAATCAAATGAATACTGTATTTGTTTTTAATGCCGACGCTAAGCATCAGGGAAATATTTGGCTGCAACGAAAAAAAGGGTTTAATATCGTTTTGCTGTTTCATTTTACTTTTGATATGAGAATATTATAGATACTGACTCAGAATTTTTCCATTAATCTAATTGTGACTGTGAGTTAGTTTTTGCATTCGCTATACATATTAATACATCGTTGGTTAGCAGAGATAAGTAGACTTTCCGCCCGGCGTATCTGGTAAATTGGTTGTTTTCGGTTAAATATTTGGCATCACGCCAAATCAGATATTTTTGACAACAACTCGTTAACCGGACGTCTGATAGCGGACAACTTAACACCATTCGAATCAGCTTTGCAAGCTGCGTCGAACGGTGTATAATTTGTCCAGCTTTTTGACAAAACCGTTTTGTGTCCAAGTAACGGACCTCGGGTCGTTAAAAGTAAAATTTTTCAAAATTTCAAATTTTGGCGTGGAATGATCAGGCGAAATTATTACAGCCTTAAATGTGTAAAAAATTTCAAAATCTAACCATTTTTAGGCTTACGCCGGGTTGAGCCGACAATTGAAAAAACCAGGCAAAATATACCGACCAAACAGACTGGCCTTAACCTATATTTTGAGCGGCCCATATATAGAACAGGGCCGGATCGTTTTCCACAGGGGCTATAATAGAATCAGTTTCAGCTTTAGACCAATTTTTTGCTTAGTCTTAGGCTTAGGCTTAGGCTTAGGAATACGCTCATCCATACGCTTAGGCTTAGGCTTCGGCTTAGGCTTAGGAATATGCTTAAGTATACCACAGTTCCGGCCCTGTTCTATACCTGGGCCTTCTGCGCTGTAACCAGCAATCAGCTGCTGCGTAAATTGAAGTTCGATGAAAGTTGACCTGAGGCTACCATCAATGCTTGCCGGTCTTCAACTCAAATTCAAGTACTTGACAACTATTACCCCGCAATGCTTAGAAGCGCTCCTGTGCCTATTTTGCGTGTACAGGCACTGTCGCTGACTACTTGAACAAATCCTTCGTGAGCCCATGAGTGAGATGTCCGATATCATTAGTTGTAGTACGGTTTTGCGTTCTTCCGATATACAAATGCGCACTTGGCTAATTGTAATTCTGAAATATTTGTTTCAGTGTCAAATTCAACTATTTAATTTCAATTGCCAACAACAATTTACTAATAGAGTATTAATTTTGCTTCTAAGCTAAGCAGTACCATATAGAGCCCTTCACGAAAATTTAGCTGCAGATGCGGTGGGACTCAAACCCGCGACGTACGGATTACCGGTACTTTCAATTGCCAGCAATAATTTACTAGTGCAGTATCAATTTTTAAGTAGTAAAATCAAATTTTTACTAAGAAACTTAAAGCTAAAAAATGGGTTGTGTCTTTCGTGGCAGAGCAAATTCGATTGGTTCAATCTGGTATACTGCAATTACACTTGCATTGTTGCTATACTGTGTGTACGTAGGATTGCGGCGCTATGCGGCATACGCGGACACAGCGTATCCGAAAGGAAGATCGGACTTTTTTCTGATGATCTATCTCGGTCTTCACGGAGCAGTGATAGGTCTGATGGTCCTATTTGCTGGCGCCGGATTTTTCAAGGTTGGCAACATGGCGTCGGACTGTGACAAGCTTGAAGGGCGCGCTGAAATTGAACGCATCGGAGGAACGTCGCGATCGACTCAAAACGATGCATCTTCACGATCACCCCTGTATCAGTCGCAGTTGCAACAAAAATCGACCGTAGGAACTGGATCGGTGATCGAGTTGCACGGTCGTTTTGCTGCAACTGCGTGCTGTAGAGGGTTGCGAAGTTGCTGGCGACATGCACCACCGGTTGCAGCAACATTACATTTAATGATGACATTGTGCTTATTGCTTGCACATTTGTTTATGCAAACAGAACTGTACAGAAACGGTTTGATTAATGTTCAAGGTAAGGACAAAAATGTATAGAACTGGACCGTAACAGTAGTATAAGCATACTCCTAACCAAAAGCCCAAAGCCTAAACGTAACAATGATCTTATACATAAACGTAAAACTGAGTCTAAGCCTAAACCTAAACAAAAAAATAGTCTAAAGCGTAAGCTTTACTTTCGCGCAGTCTTGCAGAAAAATGTTCCGACCCTGATCTTTTCATAGGCCCCGGGGTGGTAAGCTTGAGTTGGCAGAAAACTAAAAATGAGTATCTAAGCATGGTTACATACTGTATGCAGCCGGTGTAACTTATTTGTTGACGGTTAATCTTGAGTTGCAATTGTAGGCACGCTCCAAACATAATTTTCTGCGGACGCCCCTGATGTGACCCGTATTTCAAAGTAGAGTTGGTCGAAAAAAACTGTCTTTGGCAATTGCAACCATGCATTTAACATAAAACCTCATTTCCGAAAGTTTTTTAGTCAAACGAATATATGCCGCAGTGAACAAAACTACTTAATTTAAGAACATCGCATTATAAAGTATATTTCAAGGTCCGTATTCTCAAATGTGTATAACACCTATCATCAGTTAGTAATAGGTTTTGAAACAAGCCAAACGAAACAGCGACAAACATGAACCTGGAATGAAGCGCTGGACTAATCGAGAGCAAAAAAATGCATAATTCATTTTGACCCACTTCAATAGCTGGTTCAAAATTTAGAGTCGGCATCATTCACTAGTGATAGGTGCTACAAGCTCTGGTACAATTCTCCCTATTTAAAATTAGCGCTTAGGTTTTTGGTTTAAGCTTAGACTGAACTAGGTAAAGGCTTACACAAAATTTAGGCTTAAGCGTAAGCTTAGGTAAACTTTTTCTAAAAGCTAATGCTAAGGCTAAGCTTAAGCCTGCGGAAGCGAAGTGTACAAAAGCCGGTTGTATCTGAGACTTCGGTCATTGAATCCAATGGATGTTCTGGTTTTCTCCAGTATCGATTTAAATATTAGGTTCCAGTGACGTGGATCTCTGACCGGTATTGAGTCTATCATTGCCTAAGTGGAATGAATGCTGCGATGCATCATGGAACCGGCAGAAAGTGGGGACAAGGGAAGGGGGGTTAGCCCCCTCCTCAAAATTTTCGATCCTCCTTGGAATAGTTAACCCCGTGTGTAAGATTGTTTCATTTCAACCGCATGGCCCTCCTAAACTAGTTTTGTCTATGGCAGGTTGAATGAAGCCACGGCGATGTTCGGCCCAATCATGTTCATGGTCCCACCAGAACATTTTCGGCCGATCCGTGTCTCGACAGTGAAATATTTAGTATGTGAACTGTATTTCAGATCATATTTGGTCAATGCATCCAGCGGAATTCCTATTCTCATCCCAAGCCAGTCTATCACCGCTTAAAGTGCCAAATTTTTACGCTAACAAATCAACAACGACACCGACATCGCGCACTGCTCTGATGTTACCGCCGGATATAGATCGTTTGATCTCGCCGCCCACGACAGCTACGACACTGGCCGCATTTCCGGCTCGGCTCCTTCCGGTTGTTGCCGAACCATCGTTGTATGGTATTCCGTTGGAACTGGTGGCACATTTGACTGGGCATCTTGCGTTCATTATTACTTATCCTGCAGTGTTTGCACGTGTCAGCAAATATTTTTGCTTTCTATTTTCTGTACATGTAAGCGTTTCTTTTGTGGATTTTTATTCAATTTTAGTATATTTTGGCAAACCGCAAATGCCGGTTATTTACACTAGTGACCGATGCGGATCGACCGGTTTGAATGTGAACCTGCTAATGATTGGTTATTCATATAATGAGACACTAATTATGTACATAATAGATATATATTTTCTTCGGGTGAGGGTTGCGCTATGCTTTTGTGGACGTGCGGCGCCGTATGGCGGCGTCCGTCATTCGTCTGGCGCCATCCGTCATTTGTACGGCGCCGTCCGTCACTCGTACGGCGCCGTCCGTCACTCGTACGGCGCCGTCCGTCACTCGTACGGCGCCGTTCGTCACCGTGCGCTGTCGTGCGCAAATAACGCACGTATGATAACGTATGCTGACGGACGGTGACGGACGGGCCGGACGGCGCCGGACGTCAAGCATAGGCAACCTTTAGGCTTAGGCTTAAGCTTATGTGTAAGCTCATTCTTACGCGTAGGCTCAGGCTTAGGCTTAGGAATATGCATATTGCCTGAAATGTTTACAACTGGTTCCCCCCGTTTCTAAATTTCTGACCAAACAGCTGCATGTCTCGATCCCAATTACACAATTTTAGCTCTTCGTCTACACCGTCGATGGAGTATTTTCGTTCCTCAGTTTTGCGCTTCTGTTTCGACTGCATCGTACAGGACATTTGGCTGATCTTCAACGTGTGGCTGCGGCTCAAACTGGGACAGGGATCGACGGGAAAGGCTTCCATCAGTGGTTGAACGCCGAACTACTGATTGTGTCGTATTTAGTCACAGGCGCTTTGTCTTATTTTTCGTCGATTTTGATCTATGCCTACGGCTACGGTCGATACTGGACAGCGGTTCAAACGGTTCGCGGCCAAACACGGCGATTAAAGGCACGATGCGACGGATTTGGACCGAACGGACTGGCGATTGTTGTTCTTGTTGCGTTAGTTGCCAGTCGAGCTCCGATGATGTACGATATGCTAATGTTGACGCAACAAGTACCTCGATACGCTCAAGTAAGGGAATATATTCGAATCGATATGTAATATACCAGGAGTTGCTGCCTCGTTTTGGTCAATGTAAAGATCAGTGGAGGAACGTTTTCCTGTGGGACTACAATAGAGTAAGCTTAAGTTTTAGACTAATTTTTTGCTTGGCTTAGGCTTAGGCTTAGGCTTAGGAATATGCTCATTCTTATGCTTAGGCTTAGGCTTAGGCTTAGGAATTTGCTCATTCTTACGCTTAGGCTTAGGATTAGGCTTAGGAATATGCTCATTCTTACGCTTAGGTTTAGGCTTTGGCTTAGGCTTAGCAATATGCTCATTCTTACGCTTAGGCTTAGGCCTAGGCTTAGGTCAATGTTCATTGTTACGCTTAGGCTTAGGCTTAGTCGACCCTGTTCTTTTACATTGGCCCACATTTTTTGACAAGACCAGCGAACCTGGTAAAATGGTATTTTTGGTTTTTGTCACCAGGTATTTGGTGGATAAACTTTGCCTAAACGCCAAAAATGATTAATTCTCGAGCAAAGCCATTTTATGTGTACCGGGTATATTATGAAATCAGCTTTTCTAGGAGTCATTGACGGTGTCTGTTCTTAGTGATGGGTCGTCGTCGTACGCCACCGGGCGTCGGCGTGCGGCACAACAAAATATGTTTATTAATAATTGTACCATCCCATTAAATAGATTTTGCGTATGTTTTTTGTTAGCAACGTATAATGGCACAGCGATGGCGTCCGGTACAGTAAGTACAGTAAAATTTAGCTGAACCCTTAGAATGTAGCTATGGCACCGAACGGCACTAACGCAAACGAATCGCTACTTAAAGTTGTGACCATTTAATCTCTATTGCTCGCAACGGTATACGGTAGTACATTGCCTTTGATATTGCAGCATATGGTGTCGAAACCTAAAATGAATCAAAGTATAGGTTTTCGGTGTTAGTATGCAAATCAAGAGCAGGTTTTGATGAGATCAACTGCCGAGGTCGAATAAGAATTGGATTACTGTTACAGAAATCCTTATATACACTGCGCTGAGTTGCACACTGCCAACTCTATGTGAGAAGGGGTTATGGATAGTAAACTGAAAATTCTTCGCTTAAAGTACGTATTAGTTTTTTTAGATTCGGCTTCTAATCTGTATCGGTGCAAGTGTATTGTTTCTGTTTTTCTGGCTCATAGTTTGGCTTGCCTTAACGCTACGTCGCGACTGGGGGTTCTCGGTTCGCGAGGGTCGGTTTGCGCTACCGGTGCCCGGTTCTTTAATGATAGTCGCAAGTAGCCACGACACCGGTGACAGGCGTTATTTACTGGACGAAAATACTGTACAGTGTTCAGCCGTGATGAATATTTTACACGGTGGGACGGGATCGTATCAACCCCCAGCTCGTGCCGCTGGAGACTTTGATCTGGCACCGGGTCAAACAAGCGTCGAAGGCGCCGATGTTTACTGGCTTAAAGTAAGCAGTGGCGGGGGTGGCCCTGGCATTGCTACGGCCAGTGAAAACGTTGGATCAACGGTAGGGTATCATCAAGCAGCCGGCAAAGCTGTAGCAGCACCACGACGTCAGCCAGGGCCGTCCGGGTCAGGCTCAGGTCAATCGAGTTCAATTCAACAAACTCCAATTCTTGCTCAAAGGGGAGTTTCGAGTGGAATTCGGCGAAATCAGTCGCAAGCAAGTCATGGTATCATTGGCGGAGAAGACAGTAGTGACGCAATGATATGGCACGGAAATCGTCAGGCAGATCTTGTCGGAGGTTCTGTAGGACCGGAATTCGATTTGAGAGCGTCGAATGCGAGAAACGACGGACGTGACGCTACTCCAGGATGCCACGAAAATTTGACTTGGTCTCAAAAATCCCCGCACTTGATCAGCAATGTTGGACGGTACAGCAAAGAACAATTGCATGGCTCGTCAGGGATGTTGACAGCGATCAAAGGTCCCGACGGATCATTCTATGGATCCAGCTATATTCGGTTTAAAGACGACGCCACATTGAACGAAGACCAACTGCGTACGCTTCGAGCACCAGGAGTTGCTGACATTGATCAAATAGCGTTAGCGAACACGTTTGGAACCCTGCCCAGAGGAACAGGAGGCTCTCGTGGTCAAGTGAGTCACGTGTACAATCGAGGATTTATCCCAGAAGAAAAACAAAATCTACTTCAACATTATGGAGACGATTATCTGGCACCAGACAGTCGAGGCAGCGAAATTGAATACGCAACACAACAACAGCAACATCGACAGCAACAAGAAATGCTTTGCTACGCGCCGACGAGAAATGCAGATCAGTATACACCGATACTGAAACAACGAGCTCGCCCTGTTCAATATGAAGACACGAATTATCACAACGAACCACCTGCAAATCATTTAAATGATCGAGGTGGAAGTATTAGAGTGGAAAAACAACAACAACAACAACAACAACAGCAACAACAGCAACAGCAACAACAACAAGAACAACAACAACAGCAACGACAACAACAACTCCAACAACAGCAACAACAACAGCAACGACAACAACAACTCCAACAACAACAACAACTCCAACAACAACAACAACAGCACCAACAAACAAATATAACCGACAGTATAAATCAACAAACCTCAAGAATTCAACAGATCGAAGATAGCAGCCAGCGACCAGTGATAGGAGTACCATCGGCCAATAATGGATATTACTATAATACGTCAGCGGCAACATCACGACAATATCCACCTGGAGATGGAAACCAAAGCTTATCCAGAGCACCTGCAACCAGTCGAGCGTCAAGCTATTCAAACGACGTTCCCACCGCTCCATTGTTCGACCCACAACATCCGTTGCCACCTACAGCGATGTCTCAATCACAACGAGGGCCGTCGATGCTAACAAATCACGAGCAACACGTAATCAATCGAGACACTTTCGCAACTCATGGCAACACTTCTGGCAACTTGTCGCACAGCCGGTCGAAACCACCGTCATCGACAACGTCGTCAACAACTCAAGATGTCGCCAAACCTGTACCAGCTCATTCCATTAGCGCAGGCTCGCGGCAATCACTACGATATCAACCAGCAGATGAGTACGACTGTTATCACCAAATTACTCAACGAGGTGTATCGTATACACCGCCAACCGATACAGACGTCACTCCGATACGAATCGGGAGTTCAGCTGGAAGACCGTCACCGAGTAGCAGTGGTCGGATGAGCGCAACATCATCGGAGCCAGCCAATCAACGACAGCAAACGAGCAACTATTCTGACAACAGAAACAACATAAACAACGACAACAAAAACAACAACAACAACAACAACAACAATAATGTTCGACCACCTGTACCTGTGACAACTTACGGATCGGCGATTGGTACTGGATACAGAGGATCAGCAACGGCGACAGCTGGAGGCAACAACGGCTATGGAACTAATCGACGAAAGCTTACTTCGTTTGGCGGTGGGACAAGTACGACCGGAAGTGGAAGTATGACCAGTAGCAACCATCCAAATACATCGGAAAAATCCGATCGACAAATTTCTGATACTCAACGACAAACTGACGTGACTCAGGCAAAAATGCATCGAACTCATGCATCAACAGTTGCTGCAAGTATAGGACCACCAGCACAAGATACAAGATATTGTCACGAGTTTGAATATACGTCTTCAGAACAGCCCCAGCAACGGTCCAGTATAGTAATCGCAGGACTGGGACAACCGCTGCAAGTGGCGTACGCTGCCAAATATCAACCGTTCCCCTCTGATACCCAAGGAGATGTCTCGATTTACCATCCATCAAGAGAGGCTGTATTACCGCCGCCTCGCCTAGAATCACCGCTGAGAATAGGAATTCGAACCGGATCTGCTGACTGTTCTACAACGTCGTCAACGTCTGACCTCGAACAACCGTCGTTCGGCCCGTCAGCTTCCGCTAGAGCTTATGTCGCCCAAATGCCTCCGTCGTCAGGGTCAAGTTTGACTAGCTCTCGTCTTCGAGTAACCGCATACGACCCAGGAGTATTCGGGTCAGGCGGCGAAAGTAGTCAAAGTGTTTGTTCCGGTGAAGCGAGCAGTACCACGACGCTGACACCGACTAGCGCTGAAGACGACCTAAGAACGTGTAGCGGAACTTCAATTTCTAACATTGGACAGCCTCAATGCAACGACCGGGACATCAACAATCAAACGCCAACCCCGGGCGCCAACTCGGACAAAAATGATCGCTTCACAGGCAACTCAGGTACAACTCCTATGGCAACAAACGGCAACGTGCAACCATCGCAACCGGCGATCGATACCACTCGATTTGTATCCAATTATTCACAACCTGGCACAACATTCCAAACGGCAACCAATGCAACCAGAAATGCGGTTGGTAATTTTTCAACCGATGATTCAGGATACAGCGTTTCGTACGCTTTCTCAAATTCAGTGGCTTCCACAAGCGAGTCTGCTGGAGCGTCAACAGCAGAGACGCAATATGTTACAAGCGTCGTCTAAATATATATATACATACATATATATATATATATATATATATATATATATATATATATATATATATATATATATATATATATATAAAGCTTAAATTATACTGTATTGCAGTGCCACAGAAAAACTTTCCGCTCCTGATCTTTACATGAATAGCCTCATGTAACAGACTATATTTTGACCTGTTGCAATCGAATCAAAGCGTACTGGGTGGATTTTCGTCAAATTATTTGATATCTTGGCTAATGTACAGAACAGGGGCGGTACAGTATTATAAGCTGTTCCTAAGCCTACATCTAAGCCAAGCAAAAATTAGTCTAAAGCTTAAGCTTACTCTATTGCAGTCCCACAGAAAAACGTTCCGCGCCTGATCTTCACATAGGCCGATATTTTTGACCTTTTAATAAATAACTATTATTTGAAATTTAAAACCGGTAATTAATATATTTGAAATAAAGTTTTACACGGTAAACAATACTGAGTCAAATTGACTCTCTCCGAAATAGGCTCTACGGGACTACACAAACTGAGTCAAATTCGACTCCGCCAGAGTCAAACGTGCGACTTAGTGAGTTGAATTTGACTCTGGCGGAGTCGAATTTGACTCAGTTTGTGTAGTCCAGTAGAGCCTATTTCGGAGAGAGTCAATTTGACTTACCATTTTTTGCAGTGTATATTATTCCATATTAGTCGTAGATTTCATCATGCCCGTAAACATTTTGTACCCTTCTACTCTATAGCAGAAAATTCACTCAGACAAAACGGCATTTTGCTAAATTTCCGTTTTAATAACGTCAAAGTGCGAAATGTTTACAACTGAACTTCAATTCGGACGATTTCAGTATTCACCCAACTTAAGTTTGCCAAAAAATGATCGGATTTTGAAAATTTTTTGCATATTTGAAGCTTTTCAGATAGGAATATGCGTTTCATACTGTCGTATTAACAAATAGGGTTGCGCTATACTTTTGTTGACGTCCGGTGCCGTCTGGCACCCGTGCGGCACCGTCCGTCACCGTGCGGTATCGTACGCATATAACTCACGTACGACAAGCTATGGTACGAACGGTGACGGACGGCGTCGTACGTGCGACGGACGTGACGGACGGCGCCGTATGGGTGACGCACCGCTAAGACGGCGCTGGACGTCAAGTAGAGAACACCCCTTATATGTATATATAAGACGCCGACACACTATATTCTGATCCTAAATTTACTATAAATTATATGCTATCGTATAAAACTACGTACACTTATAGAAAATACAAAAGATAATTTAATCAAATCACTCAAAAAACAAATATTTCCCCTCGAAGCTGATGTACTCAAGTTTGGCAGCTTGAATGATTACAGTAAGCCAAGGGAAATTAGGTTTTTCACGGCAGAAAATCACTTCTAAACCTAACCAATCAAACGTCGCCCAAATATCTGTAACATTTCTTCACAAGTATATTATAATAATTTCATTTGTTAACTAAGGTTTCAACCTAGCATTCGAACAGCAGCCTATTGGATGAGAGGTGTTCACCATAACCACACACAGGCCAGTAACCAGCTCACCTTGCTAGGCGGGGCTAAAAAATTTTCAGGAGGGGCATTCAAGGGTTTTTAATATTACTTGCAAGCAAAGTTTAAAATTTATTAGGGGGCCAAAATTTTTCCAGAGGGGGAGTTCAGCCCCTCTGCCCCCTCTTGGGTACGGGTCCGACCACACAGCTCGAAAATATTGACGCGCGAGACCAAAAAGGTTTTTAAAACAACAAATTTAAATAATTTAAAATAATTTCTTACAAAAAAGCACTCGTTACACACTCTAGCGGATCCAGAACGGGACAGAAATGCGTACGCCCCGTCAGAAAATTTTTTGCGATCAAATGATATAAGGTCACTCTACCTTGCAATTTTCCCAATTTAGGCACATATATAGCATACAGTAAAACAAAACTGCGTTGCGTGACTTTTGCCAGCCTGCTTCCGCCGTCAAAAATTTCTGGATCCGCCGCTGCTTTCGCAAATCAAAGTTACAATTTTGTACAAAACACTTAACCATCATCAATCGAGACTATAAAATTATACTGAACGGACGTCGTATAAATAGATTAAGCAGAATGTACTCTAATATTATTCCAATTCTGACATCGCTATCACTTTAGTCTCGTCATTTCTATCAACGTCGTTATTATTTCCGTTTCGTTTTCGAAATCGATTCGCCCACCATCCGGTAAATTTGTTCCGCGTTCCACCCGCCGAGCGTTTATCCGGTTCCGTCCGTCGTATTCCGGTGTCAATCATTGTTTGATCAGCTCCTCCGTTGTCGCTGTCTGCTGTTTTGCTGTACGATACGTGGATTTCTGGGACGTCTTTGCCTGCGGACGCACTTTGTGATTTTGTTGCAGGACGCAATAAGTCGCGAAACGGTGGTAACGGATCATCCAACGCGTGCAGTTCTTTGTCCGAGAAGCAATACTCCATCATTTTTCGAATGAGCATTAGAACGACAAGCTAAAATTAGCATTCTAGTATTACCGGGTGCATGTGCCTATCACACAAAATAAATTGTCTTATATTCAAGAAATATTGTCTGAAATTTAAGACTTGTTTCGAAGAAAAGTATTCGTAAAATATAAGACAAATTTCCTGAAACAGAGGACAAATATTTCTAACATACAAGACAAACGACTGTAAAGCTCAATCAAATACCCGAATTTCAAAGCTTAAGATACGTCCAAGACGTAAACTTAACTTGGAGTACCTTGAGCTCAACCCGAAATATCTTTGAAATTCGATTATTTATATGCAATGTTAACAATACAAACGATGCCACTTTTTTACATACCAAACAAGTCAGAAAGTCTAGTCTATAGCTTAAAATTGTGTCTAAATTAGAATTAATGTCAACGCTGACAATTTTGAAAACTGTACGTAAAAAGTAGTGGATAATAGTTGTGTTTCTAATAACCACACTTAAATACAACTTAGTACTTAGTTTGTGCTAAGCAATTACTTTACCATTGTGTCGTTTTTAAAAGCCAACAATAAAATTTCCTGGTACGAACTGTATTTAGTGCGCAGTGTGTTTTTTACTTAATCTCATTTTTAAGAAATAGTTCGCATATGCTACGCTGTCCACAATATTATGCGGGGTTCACGTTATAACCGGGGCAGCTTAGGACACGTTTTGTCCCTAGACTATTGGGTAACATTTTGTCTGCTTGTAGACCCCATATCGTATTCAAAAATTCGTATTTGTCTGCTATTAACATGTGTGGGTCACCTTTTGTTCTTCAATATCATACGATATTCGAGGTATTGTCTGCGAATATCATATGATATATTTCTAAATGTCTGCATACTTGAGGTAACATACTCAAATTGTCCTTTTGAATATCATATGATACTCGAATTTGAAATTTGAATTTTTGAATTATGAACCTGTGGTTTTAAGCGTTTTTGTGTCGGAAACGATTTGCAGGCGTGTATTTGGTATTTAAAGCACATTTGGTCCCCTACTGTCCAACTTATCATTTATTTATTAGTACCCAAAGGTTACACTGTCCCGCATTCCTGTGGTAATATTTCAAAGCTGGACATTAAATTTGTTTGCGCCGGGCACCAAGTCTGCCTTAACTTCTGCACGTCGCATGATTTCAGCTTATAACCACAACTGCAGTAAAATTTTCGCGAGCAGCACTTAATTGTACAAGTGTTCATTTCGCAGTGTATTCATATACGTATCTTGTAGTACCAAAACTTACGGTATACACCAGGGTGCAACCGGAGGTGAAAAATACCGGAGCCGGAACCAGAGCAGGAGGTGAGGCGAAAATAGGTAGTAAAAATGATGGTTAATTAGTTGATTTTAGCCAATATCTGCAAAATGTTGTTAAGTTGTTTGCTTTTACGCCAATTTTGTGCGACATTTCAAAAATTCTTTCCTGAAAATTGTGACAAAAGTAAAACAAAACGTGCTAAAGCGATAAATTTTACAAAAATTATGCCAAATTTTACTACTGAAACTGCCGGAACCTCCGGCAAATATTCTACCGGACCCGGAGCCAGATGCAAACCTCCGGTTGTACCCTGGTATATACAGTCATTACAGCGAAAAGATTACACGGTTGCGTAACTCAGTGGTTAAAGCGGCGGACCGGATCCGAGGGTTACCGCATCCGCATCAAAATTTTCGTTACTGGCTCTAAATGGTATATTTGTGTAAGCTTAAAATCAATTTACCATTAACGGAAATATCATCGAAACGGTTTTGCTATATTTGACTCCGACCAAAATCATTAACGCAATCAGCTGTATTACCGTGTACAGATGAACGCGTTTCAACGGAACCAAACGCAAAAATCGATGATCCGGTTGATATTTGACTGGCATAAAGAATAATATAATGCGATGAAAAAACTGAAAAAAATAAACATATTATTTATTTATTTATTTGGCACCAAAATAAATACAATTTCCGTCGTTGGCTTGCGAAAAAACCGTCCGGCCTTGTGAGGCCGGCATTTGTTTCGGATGATTATGTCTGTTTGGACCGTTTATTTAACAGGTTAAGTAGTCGGGCCATGGCCGAACCGGCCGGACCGACGCCGATGACCTTAAACTTAAGTTTATTTTCTATTTTCGATTGTCTTAAAGCAACGATAGACAATAAAGTTACATAATTGTGTATATGGCAGTTGTGAATAAATAATATCGTTGCGGTTGAAAGCGTTCAGCTAATTTGAATTCGGGTCGAAAAAATATTTTTCAAGTATATTTTGTGTTATACTTTTGAACTTCAAATTGAAACCGATAAAGCTTTTGTTATTAATGTTTGCGGTAAACTACTGATGCAACATTTTGGTACACTGGCGTGCCAAGAGTGTGTGTGACAATCGCGTCCAAAGTCAATGTTAATAGGGCCAGTGAAGTCAAGAAGATTTGGCTTTTTTATATTACTAAATTAAGAATAACCGGCCCATGTTACTTTAAGGGGCGTCCAGGATTCTGATGGGTCTATAAAAGAGTAGGTTTAGATTCTAGGTTACTTTTTTTGAGGCTTAGGCTTAGACTTAGGCTTAGGAACTCATTTTTGCAACGCTTAGGCTTAGGCTTAGGCTTAGGCTTAGGAATACGCTTAATCTACTGCTACGTCCCTTAAAGTAACAACAGACCTATCTTTTAGCATTAAATGACAAATTAATAATTTTCTGCAAAAATTTCATATTTTGAAATTTAGACAGGAGCCAAATTTAAATGAAGTTTCACCAATTTGAGGGGTATGGATTCGCTAAGCATCGCACTATATGATGTCGCTTATATTATAATTGAAATTTTAAAATTTTAATTTTTTTTAAAAAAATAGCATCACTACTTGCTATATAACCCGTATGGCTAAAGCAATCGTCAATTGACAATGTAAAAACTCCACAGGCGGTACTCAAATTAAAGTGGACCTTGCATAACCTTCGCTAAATAAAATTTTTCACATCTTCGGTCTGTAAACTATTAACCCAGCTGGATTGACTTAATTTTGAGCGAATCATGCTTAATGGTCTGGTGAAAGCCGTGACACTAACCTCTTGTCCAAGAAGGGACACGAATCCCATGTACAAAAACACACCAAGTAGTACTGGTACAGGAATCAACTAAAACACAAAAACACGATGTATTTTAGTGCAACGAAGACAACAAATTGGTTTGCCGCTGGGGCCCATGTAAAGATCAGGGGCGGAACGTTTTGCTGAGGGACTGGAATAGAGTAAGCTTAAGCTTTAGACTAATTCTTGCTTAGGCTAAGGCTTAGGCTTAGACTTAGGCTTAGGCTTATGCTAATTTTTTGACCCGGTTCTATATATTGGCCGCCACTGCTACACCGACGATAGAAGCGGTATCGAGTTTAACGAGACCGCGAAAGGTTATGACCCTTACATCATAGGACGTACGTCCCAGTTACTGGTTCCAGTATCATTTAATATTGAGCAAGCGATATTTGAATTCAAAATTTTCAACTTCAACTTCAACGTTAAAAAATTGAAGCTGACGCTACTGTGTAGCATTCGCGTACTTTGATCACTGGAGCAAGAAACACTGACAATCCAATAAGGAAATGAGCGACAATCGGAGTGATTCGCTGTTCGCTGAAACGTACAGAACGGTTAACGGAAAAAAGGATTACAATTTCAATGATATTTGAAGTAAACTGGAAGTGTTATTTTAAAATAAATCTCTTATTCGACACACGGGCTGGCACAAGTATACATTTCTGCCGTCCTAAATTACTACCGTCCCAGCTGCAAAAAACTGATAGCTTTTGTTTGTGGTGGGATTTTGGGATTTTGTTATTCCAACAGTATTAATCGCAAGCAATCTCGCTGGATTTAGGTTAACGTTTAGGCTAATGTTTAGGCTTTGGATTAGGCTTCGCTTATAGGCCTTAAGTTTAATGTACGGCAAGGCTCAGGTTTAGGCTTAGGTTTAAAACTTTGGCTAGTAATTCGTCATATATTACTTATATCATCAGTATTCAGGACGGATTTATATGCATTTTTTAAAATCCTTTCACTAGAACGCGTGATTAACGTTTAAATTTGTACTGGTCTGTTTGCCTTTTTAATTATTTGAACGATTTTGTTAATTTTAATTATTTGAAATGACGATTATTTAATTGTAATAATTTGAAATAACGATTTTATTAATTTTAATAATTTGAAATAACGATCTTATTAATTTAATGATTTGAAATAACGGTTTTATTAATTTTAATTATTTGAAATGACGATTATTTAATTGTAATAATTTGAAATAACGATTTTATTAATTTTAATAATTTGAAATAACGATCTTATTAATTTATGGATAATCCACGTTAAAACGCAAGCGCTACTGTAAAAAATTGTCCTACCTTTTTTGTCCCTACGTTGCTCTCAGAGACTCAGTTGTTGCAGTACTCAAAACGTCCAATGGTTGTTTTGAAACTATTACGACAATTAACATGCCGTATGTACAGCAATGAATACGTCCGTATGCCCTGGATAGCAACTTGTTTTGTCGTGAGTCCCTTAGAAGGGACTACAAACAATGTATTATAACAGTTGTTGTGCGCTATTATGTATGCATACATTGAAAATGTTTAATTTATCTGCTGTTAAATTAGGTTTCGATTGTCCTGAAGTTCTGGAAACACATATGTTTTGTCCTGACTCCCTTTGTAGGGAGTAAGGACATTTACCACTGTCTAACTCCACTACTGGAGATGTCTCAAATCCCAAACCAGAATGTGGTTTTATATGCACTTCCAAACGTGGTGGTTAGAAAACTTTTTACACTAGCGCGTGCGTTTTAACGTAGATGATCCATTAATGATTTGAAATAACGATTTTTTTAATTTTAATAATTTAAAATAACGATCTTATTAATTTAATGATTTGAAATAACGATTTTATTAATTTTAATAATTTAAAATAACGATCTTATTAATTTAATGATTTGAAATAACAGTTTTATTAATTTTAATTATTTGAAATGACGATTATTTAATTGTAATAATTTGAAATAACGATTTTATTAATTTTAATAATTTAAAATAACGATCTTATTAATTTAATGATGTGAAATAACGATTTTATTAATTTTAATAATTTGAAATAACGATCTTATTAATTTAATGATGTGAAATAACGATTTTATAAATTTTAATTATTTGAAATGACGATTAGTTAATTGTAATAATTTGAAATAACGATTTTATTAATTTTAATAATTTGAAATAACGATCTTATTAATTTAATGATGTGAAATAACGATTTTATAAATTTTAATTATTTGAAATGACGATTATTTAATTGTAATAATTTGAAATAACGATTTTATTAATTTTAATAATTTGAAATAACGATCTTATTAATTTGATGATGTGAAATAACGATTTTATAAATTTTAATTATTTAAAATAACGATTTTATTAATTGTAATAATTTGAAATAAATTATAGTGTTAACAATTTTACGCGTTTACCGAACGCCAAGAAACTGTGGTTTTTCACCGGGAGCCGAAACTTCGGACATCATCTTCAAACTGTCGACGTGTATAATTGAATTGACTGTTCCCGCGACAAAAAATGGGATTCCAAGCAGGCCACAGATTAAAATAAGCACACCAACCACAACCAAGTCCAAATAGTAACCGTATCCTTTCTTAAAATTTAAAAAAATAAACGGCGAATAATTACTTAAACAAGGGCCCGTATTCTCAAAGGTGTGTAGCATCTATCATCAGTTCGTGATAGGCTTTGTAACTTTCGAACCCGTGAATGCTGGGACTAACAAATTCAACGCGTTTATCGCATTAGATTTGGACTACTGTTGTAATAATTTTCAGTTTAACAACTGCAACAGGTAGTCAGTTTGAAATCCTGTTACTAAGTGATGATAGTTGCTATAACACTCGTCAGCTAAAGCCCTATGCACACGTGCAAGATTGTGCTGCGAGAACTCGCGGCTGCATTGTACACTTGTAAGTTTTGTCCAAAATACAGTTCGAAAAACTCGCATTGCAAATAATTCATTAAAATCATAGCCAGGAATTTAGTTCACATGTATGAATAACCATGCAAGTTCACTGAATTTATTGCATCCGCTTTCTCATTGGCTGATGATAAAATGCAAACCTGCACGTGTGAATAGGGCTTAAACTTTTTGGCCAATCACGTAGGTAGATTCACGTCTTGAGTAATGATATATTTACAATTTTTGATTATTCAGTTTAGTCATACACGCTTCAACGGTAAATGCGATTCCAAAGTTTAAGTCCAAATCTGACTTTCTTACCAGACAAAGACGCCGAAATAGAAAGAAAATTATTTCGACAAGCAAAAATAAAGACTGTCGTAAATAATTCTGAGTTAGAATGTATTTGCCGATTCTTATTCTCCAAATCATACCGATAGGCAGGCTCTTAAAATAACCAATCAATAACGCATACTTTGAGCTTGTTTTCTTTTCGATTAATGATAACGCTTGTGATTTGCTGATCCATAACGACCAAAATAATAAATAACGCTGCTGGCACTGACGCAAGTATTGAAATCCACCAATCAGACATGTCCATCGGATTGACTACCCAGCCTTCTCGTTCTTTGAATGTCGGCTGTCAACAAATGCAATTGGTTGACTGAATGTCATTTACAGAACACCGACACCGGCATCATTAAGTACAGTTGAAACTGAGGCCAATGTAAAGAACAGGGACGGAACAGTATTATAAGCTTATTCCTAAGCCTAAGCGTAAGCCTAAGTTTAAGCCAAGCAAAAAATTAATCTAAAGCTTACGCTTACTCTATTTTCTTCCCCCTGTCTTTGCATGTGCCGGTTGTTTTTGTTTTTGAATGGTTGTTCAAACACAATCTTAAATCAGCTTCAAATGCCAGTTTTAAATTTAAAGCAATGGAACTATAATATCGCGCAGCCATCGAAAACGGATAAGCAACTGTTAAGTAAACTTGGAGATTGGAAAAAATTTCTTATTTGCATACATATGTGTTTCATCAGCTTTCAACTATTTTGCCCATAAATCAACTTGAGTTTGTCTAATAAGCATCAGCGGCGTGTAACCGGATATCCGTTTCCGGGTAAAAAAACTGCCGTCCGTTTCCGTTTATTTTTACTATCCGTTCACACGCTAACAAACATCATTCGAGCTAACTAACTATATCATTGTGCCAACTTGCTCAAATATACAAAACTCTCACTTTTACGCGGGCCAGTAGCCAAGGGGGGGCAGTGGGCTCACCCCCCCCTGGAAAAATTTTGGCAGCCTAGAAAGTTTTCAACCTTAATTGTAACTCATTGAAAACCCTTGAATGCCCCTCCTGAAAATTTTTTAGCCCTCTCCCCACAGTCAGGCGAGCTGGCTACGGGTCTGCTTCACAGGCCGCAACCTAAATTAAAGTTTGCCTTAAATCGTCAGCACACGTCAGTGTGTATCTTCGTGTTAATTTAAAATTCCATTGAATTTTACCTCAAAATTAGATGGCATAATTAGTCCTGTCACTCGTAAGCCAACAAGTCGTGTAACTGCAGTCATTATAACAATCGAAATAAACACATTGAAATCACCCAAAGTATTCCGTAACTGAAACCAAAAATTCAACTCTCGTTCACTCGTCCTGTGCAGCGTTTGAAATTGTCAAATTTTGCCATAATTTAGACTTTAGGATTAGGTGTAAGCTTAGGTTTGAGCTTACGCTTGCGATGGGGGAGTGTACAATGGCCTAAAATTCGCAATAGGAACCGGATATATTGGGCAAAATTTAACAGAGTAAAAAGGTATACAACTCGCATGTTCAAAAGTAAATTAAAACCTTCGAATGAAGGCGATGAACTTAGCGACTACATAGTCACATGAGGATTGAAGTAGTGATGTGCCGATACCAAACTTTTTGCCGATGCCGGCCGATTCTACTTTCAAATTATGCCTATGCCGATTCTACTTTCAAATTTTGCCGATGCCGATTCTATTTTCGAATTTTGCCGATGCCGATTCTATTTTCAAATTTTGCCGATGCCGATTCTACTTTCAAATTTTGCCGATGCCGATTCTACTTTCAAATTTTGCCGATGCCGATTCTACTTTCAAATTTTGCCGATGCCGATTCTACTTTCAAATTTTGCCGATGCCGATTCTACTTTCAAATTTTGCCGATGCCGATTCTACTTTCAAATTTTGCCGATGCCGATTTCAATGCCGATTTCAATTTTAATACACACTCACATCATTATATATGTAAATGCTTAAACCCTAACCACCATAAACGATTACAACTCAGTGAGACTGGTTCAACTCAGTGAGAATGGTTCGTTTCAATTACAGCTGAACAAATTGGACACAAGAGAGATACAAGTTTCCTTGATCAAACGCACTGATTACGCCAACAAGTGAAATTGCTAGCATTCTGACTCGTTGTTAAGTGCACAAAGTACCTGCAAAATCGTCAATATTTTTGCAGTTCCGATGCCGATACTCACGAAAAGTTCGGATGCCGATTAATCCGCATATCCCTGGGTAGCAATCGTAGCATTTTTTGCATATACAACAATTCTGGGGCCGACAAGTGGTGAAAAGTGTACCCGTCAAGTGTCAACTTAAACACCCACACAACCTACCCAAGTTGGAAAATATCGTGACGTACGAAATAGTTTAAGGCCGTACGCAATGAAAAACGTCGAAAAGAATAAAATCACTGAAAACAGGAAAACATCCGGAACAAAGGTACACTGCATTCCGACCGGATCTCCGTGTTGTAGTTTGCATGCTGAAATTAATATCCCGTTAAAAACCTCATAAAGTGTCATAGCGTCAAACGGATGCGTTTCATTTGATAAATTTCGCTAATTTTTTCAGTAAAAACTAAAATGTCATCGTAATTGCACCAATTTCCATTATATTTCTATATATTAAACCTGAATTGCGTTGAATCCTTGGCATGCTGAACTGCAGGGTTCCATCGCAATTCCGATTCCGGCTAAAAATCCGGCACAATTTGACATCCGATTTTGTGTCCGGCTGACTGCTGTTCCGATGCCAGAATTCTGATTTTTCGGTTTTGAGTTTTTAAGATGATTGAAGTTAGATGTTGTTTGTTTCGTTTTGTTTCGTTCATTTGCAATTATTGTGTTGGTTTTTTCTTAGTAAATATTCCGAGTCGTTACGTGTATTCCGTCAGCTATATAAACAATTTTCATGGAAACTGTGAACAGTTACGGAAACAGGCATACTGAACAAAAGTTAAATCATACACCTCCGATTCCGCTTCCGACAAAATCTAGTTCCGGTTGGAACCCTGCTGAGCTGGCTACAAGCTTGCTAATAATACCGTCATATATTTCGTAGTATTCGTATGCACTATGGTTGAACCATAACTGGCTCGTTTCGTTTGTCGCTTCCGTTTGATTGGTCGAATCTGTGCTGTTAGCGGCGCTACTCATGTTGCAGAAACACGCATCGTTCAAAACTTTCTAAAAAACGCAAATTTAAGCTAAACTTATCGGAAAATAATATTCATTAAGTATATCTGTTGTTTGTATTTTATTACCTTATTTTCGACCTTTAGCTGAAAATTTAATTGCCAGAAATAGCTGTAGGTTGCTGAATAATCACATTAAATACTGTTGCGATCAGAACCACGGAGAAAGTATCCGAACCTTCACTTGGCATAATCGGTCTACTTGTAAGATGTCTCCCGGGTGCGGAGCAGCGTATTTAAACCCAGGCTCACGTCCACAGCGGCGCAATATATAATGGCAGAAAGAAAACTCGCGAGCGAGGCCAATGAGAGTCAAATAAGCATCAATAATGTTAAGCCCTATTCACACGTGCAAATTTTTGCAGCGATAACTCGCAGCTTCAACTTGTGCGAAATACTTGCAGCTCAAAGTATTTTCAAAGGAACATCCCAATTGACCAATCAAACTGCAGGAGCAAGAAATTCGAGCGACTTGCAACTGTGTTCACAGGTGCGAATTAAATTTAATAGCATAAACTTTAGTGAATAATTTTCAGCTGCAAAAACTTCAAAACTGCTTTGTGACCAAACTTACGCGTGAAAGTTGTCCGTGCAAGCTTTTGGTGCAAAAACTTGGACCAGTGAATTGGGGTTAATGCGTAATCTGGATTGCGCTGAAGGCGTGAGTTTTTGAAATCATATGGTGAGTCGTTATTACCAGGGTCCTGATCCTGGAAGCCTCCTCTGGAAGGGGGGCGGCGGTAACCGCTGCACTGGTTCCGATAGTTAGCAAAACACCACCGAAGGCAAAAATATAAACCTGTTTAATGACTGAACACTGAAAATCCAACTGAGTTGATATTAACTCAGAATGAGTTGAATCATTCAGTCTGAGTTAGGCTTTCAGAACTCAGAATTCTGAGTTAATAAACCTCATTTTGAGTAAATTGTTTTACTTACCCAGAATCAAGCGAACTGATTGTACGAATCAATTCATCTCTCAAAGTGCGTTAATGTTTACTGTTTTTTACCACAGAAATAACTAATTTTCTAGCTGAGTTGATTAATTAACTCATTGGAATTTACAGTGTAAAGTTTTAATTTCCAAAAACGAACTCACTTCCGGTTCTGTAGTGATCGGAGTGCGATGACTGATTGATATCAGTTTTTCAAACGCTTGAATAATGAAAATCACCGAAATTAACGTCGCGAACGCTTCTTCGGTGAATTTCGTTATCCAAGCGATGAAACTGTTGCCGTCAAACGCGACAATCATCATCAAAAACAAACACGACCATGCGCTGACCCAAAATCGAGTCGCGTAAAACGAATAGCCAAAGTCCCTTAAAATGTAACGCAAACCGGTACAACTCCAGGTTGACGGTTACTGTCAACCGTTGTCAGTGCTGGTAAATTTCGGCCCATGTAAAGATCACGGGCGGAACGCTTTTCTGTGGGACTGCAATGAAGTAAGCTTAAGCTTTAGACTATTTTTTTGGCTTGGCTTAGGCTTAGGCTTAAGAATATACTCATTCTTTTACGCCTAGGCTTAGGCTTACGCTTAGGCTTAGGAATATGCTCAGTGTTACTATTATGTTTAGACTTACGCTTAGGAATACGAATATGCTCATTCTTACGGTTAGACTTAGGCTTAGGAATATGCGTATAATACTCTTCCGCCCCTGTTCTTTGCATTGGCCCAAATTTCCAACAAAGCAACTAAAAATAACAAAACGACGTTTCGAAACAGTTTTAATCTCGCAGAAAATATAGGTCCACCATTCCTAGAGACTTTTTTACCATATCAATGAAAATCGTTTGTACTGCAAATGCTTTAAGCAGGAATATATCTCAGCTTACAATACCATCATGCTCAATTAATCATTTCTCACATGAAAGTTTTCAATTTCACTTGAACTGGACGAATGGCAACCGTCAGCGGACGGATGGCAGACTGTGACGGACGGAGCCGTACGAATGTCAACCGTCACCGGACGGATGACAGACTGTGACGGACGGCGCCGTACGAATGTCAACCGTCACCGGACGGATGACAGACTGTGACGGACGGAGCCGTACGAATGTCAACCGTCACCGGACGGATGACAGACTGTGACGGACGGCGCCGTACGAATGTCAACCGTCACCGGACGGATGACAGACTGTGACGGACGGCGCCGTACGAATGTCAACCGTCACCGGACGGACGACAGACTGTGACGGACGGCGCCGTACGAATGTCAACCGTCACCGGACGGATGACAGACTGTGACGGACGGCGCCGTACGAATGTCAACCGTCTTCGGACGGATGACAGACTGTAACGGACGGCGCCGTACGAATGTCAACCGTCACCGGACGGATGACAGACTGTGACGGACGGCGCCGTACGAATGTCAACCGTCACCGGACGGATGACAGACTGTGACGGACGGCGCCGTACGAATGTCAACCGTCACCGGACGGATGACAGACTGTGACGGACGGCGCCGTACGAATGTCAACCGTCACCGGACGGACGACAGACTGTGACGGACGGCGCCGTACGAATGTCAACCGTCACCGGACGGACGACAGACTGTGACGGACGGCGCCGTACGAATGTCAACCGTCACCGGACGGATGACAGACTGTGACGGACGGCGCCGTACGAATGTCAACCGTCACCGGACGGATGACAGACTGTGACGGACGGCGCCGTACGAATGTCAACCGTCACCGGACGGATGACAGACTGTGACGGACGGCGCCGACCGACAAGTATTACGCAATGTTTAGTGTTGTTTCACTGTCAAACGTACATGCACATGCTGAATAATATGGTTTCAAAAACTAAAACCGGCCCGGTCGCCGAAAGGATACACAACGGCTGACCAGCAAACAGTCCAAATGTCACACCACAAATACCAGCCGCCAACAGGCTTTCAATAGCGCCCTGTAAGCACATAAAAACGCATGTCAATAAATCCGTTACTGACTGACAATTTTGACAATTTTAACTGGAACAATAAAGTTAAACTTAGCAAATTGCTGGACACAAAAAACTTACACGTGTGAATAGCGCTTAACCCTTTCTCATACGAATATTTTCAATTTCATATGAGATATATTTTCAGGGTAAGATTCGAACCCCAGTCTCACGGGTGGGAGGCGGTTACGATGACCGCTGATCTATAGGAGCTTGACGTTCGAGCCCGAGTAGGTTCTCAAGTCTTGTGGAGATTTTGCACTGCGCATATATGTTATAAATGATAAACACTGCTCACAGTGTGTGTATTGCTCGTACATTATTGTATTTTAGTTGCTCATAGTATACTGTATGAGTGAAAGGGTTATTATGACGAATACTTGCCATTCGTTTATGAAGCAGTGACTCCATAACGCCTGCAAACGTGATAATAATGGCGACGTTTGCGAAAAACAAAAACATTGACGCAGCCAAGCATTGCGTAAATGATGTTGTATTTTTGAACAAAACAGTAAAATCGCTCAGATAAAACGGTGCTTTGCGTTTGAAATCTTCGATTAAACCACCGAAAAATCTTCAACGGAAATATACATTGAACGTAAACCAACTCAATGAAAATTTCATATTCAAATTGTGATCTGTAGGCGTCGGGCGAATATAAAGAACCCGGGCGGAACAGCATTATTATAAGCTTATTCATAAGCCTAAGCCAAACCGTAAGCCTAAGCGTAAGAATAAGTTTATTCCTAAGCCTAAGCCTAAGCCAAATGAAAAATCAGTTCAAAGCTTAAGCTTACTCTATTGCAGTCCCACAGAAAAACGTTCCACGCCTGATCTTTACATGGGCCAGGCATTGGGTCATGAAGAATTTCTCGCATGGTTGGGGGGTCGCATTGTAATTTACCAAAGTGAACCACGGTTATATTTGATATGGTCACAAGTCTGAGTAGTTGACACACAGGTTTATACACGGGAACCCTGGGAAGCTACATCGCCCCTGAATGTTGTCTCTTGTCGAATTGCCACAAATGAACGCTAAGGCTTCAGGCTCAGGTTTACGAAAAGCCTGGTCGATGTCTAAGTCTAAGCTTAAGCTTGTGCCTTAAACCAAAAATACAGGGGAAAGTGCACAAGGGCTTCAATTTGAAACAGGACAAGGGCTGATTTCTATATCAGATGCGGTACAAAATTTCAATTTTAAGTTCCCTCGTATCCGCCTGTCCATTAAACCCTACTTCCTGTATCCCGAGATTTTTC
This sequence comes from Enoplolaimus lenunculus, assembly GCA_030248215.1. NCBI lineage: Eukaryota > Metazoa > Nematoda > Enoplea > Enoplida > Thoracostomopsidae > Enoplolaimus > Enoplolaimus lenunculus. Next base: position 49,104 of record JASANG010002669.1, on the reverse strand, counting down.
TCGTCTTCAAATACCGGTGTCGGTTGAACTCAAAATATTTCAAATTACTTGGATTTGTTCAATTTAAACGAAAATATATACATGCGACATTGGCGCAACGGGATTTACCCGGCCCCGTAGCCAAGAAGAGACTTTGGTGTCACAGAACCCCCAGAAAAATTTTGGCCTCCCAGGAAAATGTTCAACCTTGCTTGTAACTCATTGAACACCCTTGGATGTCTCTCCTAAAAAAGTTTTAGCCTTCCTAGCAAGGTGAACTGGTTACTGGTCTGAATAATTTACCGTCCGGTACGTTCCAATTCTGGAGGCACAGTCGAGTGCGCAGACAATGCTTTGGCTGCGAGAGTCATTTTTCGTGTCGATTTGCCAACATCTCGTTCAACCTGGTTCAAAATTAAATGTGCTGGTTTATCTTCAACAAACACGACATTCAATCGAATATTACAACTTTTTGCGCTATGGGAACAAACTTTGGCTGAGTTTCCAAAACGCTACTTAACTACGACTTAGTACTTAAGTACGTGTTAAGTAATTACTTAACCGTTTTGTCGTTTTTGAGAGCGTACTTAAGTTAAGTAAATATTTTATTCGCTGACTAAATGTGATAGATTACAAATTTATCATTCAGGCATACTAACCTTGGTCAAACTGCAATTGTAGACTATTGGTCCCTCTTCAATATAAAGCAAAGCTATCACTTTCTTGTTATGACAATTGCTGACATTTGAAATAAATACTTCAGTAAGATTTCAGAAACCCAACCTTTATTTTATAAATCTGTAATGAGTTGTGTAAAAGTACGTTCAACCTCAACAAAACCATATAAAGCAACAATATTGTAATTCGTTCTTACCTGTTGAGGTTTTTCCCACAATTCATATTTACCCTTAAGCAAAGATTTAAGCTTATTCTTAGGCTTAGATAAGCCGCGTTTTTGAAACCTAAACCCTAAACCTAAGCCGTGGCCAAAGTCTCATATCCGGTGGATAGCAAGCGTGCAATCGCCAAAAAGCGTACCTTACGTTCTTCTTCAGACGGATCCCATCGTAGTTCGGTTGACCATCGGCCAGGAGGAATGATTAAACTTTGACTCAAAAATTCATCACAACCCACGCTGAGGTCTTGGGCATTTCGTGCACGGTATGCGACGCATCCAAAAATCTAAAAAAATAACGAAAAAATGTTCGCGAGAGCGAAAAGCAAAACGCAATTTTAGTACTAAATCCTAATGCAAAGATTTGATTTTGATATCTGTTACGAGTGGTTTAGGCTTAGGTTGCTGTTCATTGGACCATAGCATCAACCAATCAGCAAGCGGGTGATGTTACTTTGAGAGGCGAATCATATTTTGGCCCTCAAACTAACATTGGCCCAGCAGGCTATCCACTTCAAAGTTATATACGTGGTAAAACACGTTCTTGACCTGTATAGATAAGTATCATAAATGTTCAGCTAAGTGTAATTATAACCTCGTAAGAAGCCTAAGTCTAAGCGATAGGCAAATCGCCTACGTCTGTTCTCTGGACCTGTTCTATTTATAGCTGCCATATATTTGTAACACGAATATTTATAGAATACCTAGTCCATGTTACTTTAACGGGCGTTCAGGTTTCTGGTGGGTCTATAAAATAGTAGGTTTATGTTCTAGATTACATTTTTTGCTTAGGCTTAGGCGTACGCTTAGGAATTCATTTTTGCTACGCTTAGGCTTAGGCTTAGGGACTCATTTTTGCAACGCTTAGGCTTAGTCTTAGGAACACGCTTAATCTACTGTTACGCCCGTTAAAGTTTATCGCATACCTTATCGGCAAGCATTGCTCCAAAGACTCGGCCAATCAGTTCAATTTCTTTCAACGCGTGGTCAGTTGGGGCCAAAATAATAACGACAAATCGTGTCGGCAGCGCAACCTGAAATATAAACCAAAACCAACGAATTCAAAATGATGAATTGGGTCGACGTTAAGCTGAATAGGATTACTTTAGTTTTAGAATCAATAAATATAACATCATTTATGCATATATTTACACCAAAAGAATAGTGTAAATATATATGCTGCTATGCACGCTTAGCTTGACATTTATAATTATTAATCTTGATATAAGTACATTCTTAGGGTGGCGGTATACTCGTCGAACGGCGCCGTCCGTCACCCGTACGGCGCCGTTTGTCACCCGTACGGCGCCGTTCGTCACCCGTACGCCGCCGTTCGTCACCCGTACGGCGCCGTTCGTCACCCGTACGGCGCCGTCCGTCACCCGTACGGCGCCGTCCGTCACCCGTACGGCGCCGTCCGTCACCGTGCGTTATCGTACGCAAATTACACACATCTGATACCGTATAGTGACGTACGGTGACGGGCATCGCCATACGGATGACGCACGATGACGGACGGCGGCGTACAGGGACGGACGGCGGCGTACGAATGACGGACGACGCAGGACGTCAACAAAAGTATAGCGCAACCCTAACAATGTTGACACGTATGTTGCCGGCAAACATACAGCCTAATAGGCCAGTGTTGTTCTCATATCCTTACACTAGGAAATCCTCGTTGCTGTCATAACTGAACAAGAAGCTTGAAAATAATTAAGCCTTTAACCTTTGACGCCCGTACTGTAGTGACCGAATAAGAGGGGAGGACTGATATTTATTTAGCCTCTTCAGAGGGTGCCCCCCTTGTTATTCGGTTACAGACTGTTTATTTTTAACCCACGCTCCGGCGCCTTTCGTTACTGATATATATTCGGTACTGTAACCATCTGATGAATTAAACGTTTATTTGTCTTGTGTCAATAGCTTGTGCGATAATACAGCGTTATACTTAGGAATGTACTTTCAAAATTTAAGTACGCTTTAAAGTTTAGAACTCAAATTATTTGGTCCTGGAGTCATTTATGCGCTACAATTAGCGTTAATTGATATTTATGGACTCTAATTAGGGTTTAGGGACACTATTTGCTTACGGTCTCTTATATTGATTCGGACTCAAAATTGGACCCCCTATTACCCCCCTCTATTGGGGTCAATACAGTATTTTTCTCGTTTTTACCTCAGGAATATCTAAGAAAGCACTCGGTTGCTTTAAACGAACAAACGCAGTCAGTGGTGTTGTAAGCGTTTCAACCGTTCCAATGAATATGTTCGCAGCCTGTGTACCTTCTGGGATTTTCTTTAGAAGTCCAACGTTTCCGGTAGTCTAAACAATGTCGGGTCATGTAAAGATCAGAGGCGGAACGTTTTTCTCCGGGACCACAGTAGAGTAATAAGCTTATGCTTTACCCTAATTTTTTGTTTAGTCTTAAATTTAGACTTAGCTTACGTTTAGGCTTAGGCTTAAGCTTAGGAATATGCTTATACTACTGTAACGACCGTGTTGTATACATTGGCCACAACATCTAATGCTAAGTTATAAAGCGCATAGAAACATGCTTTAATTTGGTCAAATTTATGTTCACGCAGTTGTTGCTGTTGTCGGAAACCTTAATTTTTATTTAGCTCATTCTTATCCTTGGACGCTCTACTGAGTTCCCGACTCTATGAACAATATTTCGATCCACGTTGTTGATCAATCCTTTTGTGAGTCCGCAACGTAGATTGACCTCAAGGTCCGGTTAGGTCATGATCCACTCCTGGACACCAGTTGCTATATTCGAGAAAATCCGCGTCCAGGAACTCTTTTGAGTTTAACAATTTTCCATCAACGAATGACAACAACTGGAACCTACTGGAGCGAATAGCTTTGTTTTGAAATACCTTTTCTTTGTGTTCGTCTGGAGAACGAGGGCAATCTTCATGTTCGTAGTGTTCGCCACCTAAAAAGAGTTCGTCATAATAATAATAATAATAATAATAATAAATGCTAATAATAATGATAATAAATGGCTAATAATAATAATAAATAATAATAATAATAATAAATGCTAATAATAATAATAATAATAATAATAAAACATGATTCACGTGATTATGCCTAAAGTATCACAAAACTATTGCATCATTAGCAGATATCTTTTAGGCCCCACCCAGGCCTAGGTTCTCTAAATTTTCTGGAAGGGGTGAACCCGTCTGAGTTCTTTTTGGGTATGAGCCCGATAATTTCACGAATTAAAGCGATTTACATCTTGTTTCAACACCAACTGTTGCTAAAATTCAGCACAACCGAACTCATAGCAGATTTGTACACTGTAAATTTCAGTGAGTTGATTTTAACTCAGAATGAGTTGAGTCATTCAGTCTGAGTTAGGTCTATCACAACTCACAATTGTGAGTGACACAACTCATTTTGATTTAATTAATCAACTCCCCCGCAGTCAACTCAACTCACAGTGAGAATCAACTCAACTCAGAGTGAGTTAAAATTAACTCAGAAATAACTAATTTTCCGTTTGAGTTGATTAATTAACTCATTGGATTTTACAGTGTATCCGCTATATGGTTCACCAGCCACAGCACGAAATTGAATGAATTGAAAATTATTCATACAAAAAACCTTCAAGAACAACCGTAAACCTAACAAAAATTTGCCAGCGGTATTGTAATACCCGCAACTGACTCAATTTAATTCCCACCCAGGCCACGATCATTGCAAAATTTGGCCATTCAACCATACCGGCACCGGATCCGCTTCCGCTCCGAGGTTTGCCAGCTGGCGCTCGAGACGATGAAGTTTCGCTTGATTGGCCGACGTCCGCGGCACCAGCTCCACCGCTCACTGAATGCTCTGATGTGGCTTTTTTCAAATGATGCACATTACTCAACGCATCGTGCGCGAGTCGGGTCAAATCAGACGTGGACGATTGAGACGATGGTCGGAGTCGATCACGAAATTCGGATTTGTACAAATGATGTTTTGGACTCAAAAACAACCGTCGTAATCCTTCGCATTCGTCATCGACAATTCCTTGTTTTGTTTCCCACGCTGATAGCACCAGATCTGAAAAAATATTAGCTGAAATCCGGGGGCGTCGCAACGGAGGGAGGGACGATTCGGGAGGCCATGCCCCCTACCCCCAAAATTAAATTTATAGTGCGAATTTTCAAAATTAAAACGTAGAAACGTTGTCGATAATTTAAAATTATGCATGATCGATGTGTATTAATAGTCTAAAGTTTAAGCTTACTCTGTTGCAGTTCAACAGCAAAACCTTCCGCCCCTGATCTTTACATGGGCCGAAATTATTAACATTTATTTGAATTGAAGTTTGCTGAAATATTAACATTTGCGATCCATAAAAATAGTCGTAAGAATATACTCACAAGTGCAGGGTGATGTACACCATTACGTTAGCGTAGCCAGCCGCCATATAAGGTGACTACCACCGAGTCGTGTACCAGCGACATGCAGCCTTGTTTATACCCCAATTTAGACCTGACAGCGGACGCAATATGAACCCGTGCAATTGGCAATGAAGGACCAGCGGGGGGTCGAACACGGGCCTTCCACTTGCAAGGCAGACATGTTATCCACTAAACCACTGGCATGGGATACCGCAAGGCCAATTGGACCCACTCTATTACTATACAATAATATATGAAATCAAATAGACGCTTACCAATTAAATGAGCGAAATCTTTGACTTCAACATCAAGCAATGTTGCACCTTTTCGAATACAGTTGCGGACTTGCAGAACACTTGGAAGCGCCAGGATGGTAACGTGAGGCTTTGACCATCGTTTGCCTTGTTCTTCAACAGTTTCTTCGTATTTTATCCATCTGAAATAATTATAATAAATTGTAATAAAAACATATAAAAAACGATAAATTAACATTCCAGAGCCGAAACGCACTGGGATTGGCCGCGTTTGGCACCGAAAACGTCACTAAAACGTTAATTCTGGCAAAGACGCATATTCTCAAATGTGTATAGTACCTATCACATCAGGTAACGATTGGTTTGGCAAACTGATGAACATCTGCAATTGCAAATCTCCAAATTGGTACAGAAGTAAGGCAGATCACACGCGAACAATGTGCTGAATTTCGAACTTCATCATGCGCTGGTACCAAAGACACATTAGCTAACACTACTGGTAATAGGTGCTACACACATTTGAGAATACGGGCCCAGAAACAAAGGGTTAAGGATACCAATCGGTAAATAAATTCCCCCTCCTGGGTTGTTATTGATTACGTCAGGCCTGTAACCAACGTCAAACAAAACAATCATCCCCGTAAAAAATTGGTTTGATACACCCGAAAAAGGTTAAGCACATATTACACTAAATTTCAGTGAGTTGATTTTAACACTGAGAATGAGTTAATGTTTACTGATATTTAATTCAGAAATAACCAATCGCTAGCTGAATTGATTCATCAACTCATTGGAATTTACAGTGTATTAATTATCATTTTAATGCTGTATTTAGCGAAGGTTGTGATTCGATCAAGTCCGCTTAAGGACTGTACGTCTCGATTTAGGTTTAATAAAATTACTTGAACAATTTACATCGGCGTAGCCATGGATTCAGTTTGGACCGACCTCGAATAAACAACAAAACTCCTGACCCTCAAAATTCGGAATGTTATTCTTTGAACCTTCGTTGATTCCTCATTGTCGTTCAAGAAGTATCGAATTGATATTCAATTTACCCTGCCCCCGGCAAAATGCGATCCTGACAAATTTACCTCGCTCTTTCTGTCCAAACATAATTCGGCAATCGGTATCCGGCATATCCGGAACCTGCGGAACAACTGAGTTCCATCATTTCGGTGAATAACGCAGGACACTCGTCGACGTCATCTGCTAAATCTTGCGCTGGATATGACGTTTTCTTTCGTTTCACCAAATGACGTACAATGTCGATTGGACCTGAAACGGACTCTCTAGAAAGCTTTTAACTAACTCGATTTAGGCTTAAGCTAATCTAATAAACTAAATTTCTAGATTAACTAAACTACACTGTAAATTTCATTGAATTGACTCGGAATGAGTTGAATCACTCAGTGTGAGTACAGACTATCAGAACTCACAATTTTGAGTTTTGATTCAATTCGTTCCGTGTTAATTAATCAACTCGCGCACAGTCAACTCAACTCAGCTCAGGAGCGAGTGAATGTTTACTGATATTAATTCATAAATAACCAACTCGCTAGCTGAACTGATTAATCAACTCATTGAAATTTACAGAGTACCTGGTAGGTTTTGCGTACAAAACTCACTTTCTGGGTATTCGCCAACTTGAATCTCTTGCCCGCTATACAAAGGTTCAAGGAGTATATCTGAAATGAAATATCGCAAAGACAGGTAAACAAACCCAACCATGGGTTGAAAAACGTAACATTTTTGATGACTCAAAAGTATGAGTTCGTTCAGAGAAACTATTAATCGTCTTGTTTCCCCTCAGCAGTTGTTCAATTGAACGCCAATGGCTGGGTTTCTCAAACTCTACTCGACTTCGCATTTATGTACATGTGATAGCTCAACCATTTTGTTGTTTAAAAAAGTTTACTTAAATTAATACTTAGGTCGCTAACTAAGTTTGATATATTATGAACAGTTCAAGAATGCTAATCTTGGTCTAATTGAAGTTTTGGACTCGTGGTGCCGAATTGTTATAAAACAAAACTATTACTTTCTTGTTATGGCAAAAGCTCACATTTGGCGTTTATTTGGTTTTGTGAGAAAAGTTAAGCATTTTTAAGTCGGTAACTTAAGTAATTACTTGAGTATAAATAAGTAAACTAAGTTACATTTCAGAAACCCAGCCATTGACTTTCAATCGAATACCATTTTACTGCACCCAAGCATTAATCTATAAATTTGTGGAAAATTTACAAAAATAATTATCTGCTGTACTGATTCGAATAAGAGGGGACGGCTAATATTTATTTGTCTTCTTCAGAGGGTGCCACCCGTTATTCGGTTACGGACTCTTTATATATTATAAATTTACCATAGTTGTACCCAACACCCTTCTATTCATATTTTTTGGCACAACTGACTTGCGCCGCAGTATTTCTTGATTGACATGTCCGTTAATCTTTTTTCTGGATTTCACAAACCTTGTTCGAATTATCCAGAGTGTCTGTTACACATTTGAGGGGACGTTGTTCTGCTTTGGCCTCATTTATGGCTTCTAATTAATACCTATAGACTGAATCCATTGACGACCTTAAAGATACAAAACCTGGCCCATGTTACTTTTAGGGTCGTCCCAGTTTCTGGTAGGACTGCATAGATTAGTGCTCAAAATAGACATCACCTCTTATTACCGACCTTTTATTTGAGTTACTACAGTAGTCTTGTAAGTCACAGCTTAAATTAAGCGTTTATCAGTAAATGTATTATAATTATACAATAAACCGAAGAACCTTTATGAACAATTGACGGTACAGCGAGCAACTCATGAATTCTGCCATCGTCACTTAATCCTAAAAATTAAACAAAGAATCATTATTTTTTAGGAAATTTGGCTAAATGTAAACGAACACGGGCGGAACAGTATTACAAGCATATTCCTAAGCCTAAGCCTAAGCGTAAGAATGAGCATATTCCTAAGCCTAAGCCTACGCCTAAGCGTAAAAATGAGTATATTCCTAAGCCTAAGCCTAAGCGTAAGAATGAGCATATTCCTAAGCCTAAGCCTAAGCCTAACCGTAAGAATGAGCATATTCCTATTTAAGCCTAAGCCTAAGCCTAAGCGTAAACCTAACAATGATCATATTCATAAGCTTAAGCCTAAGCGTAAGAATGAGCATATTCCTAAGCCTACGCCTAAGCCTAAGCCAAGCGCAAAAACAGTCTAAAGCTTAAGCTTACTCTATTGCAGTCCCACACGAAAACGTTCCGCGCCTGATCTTTACATGAGCCGGAAATTTATATTTTTTCAAATTGAAAATTTTTTGCAAAAGTTAAAGTTACAAACCTTACAATTTCGCTGACTTTAGTTTTTATATGAATTTTTAGCGATGCTTTCTCATTCATCTATTGCCGATTGGGAAACTGAATACTGCGACCCTATTTCACTCTCGATCTTGATTCGTTAGTACAGCAATCAACGCCAGTATTCTCTAATATGCGACGCATCGCTCATCAGTTTAGTGATAGGTCTTGTAACTTTCGAACCAGTGAATGCTGTGAGAGGCTCACAAATTCAGCACATTTTTTGCATATGATTTGGTTTACTCCTGTACGGAGTTAAACAACTGCAATAGTTTAGTGAGTTTGAAAACTAATTACTAACTGATGATAGTTGCTATACACATTTGAGAATATGGACCCGAGACGCAATATACTGTGGTCAAGCTTACCTTCGCTAAAACTTGACGTCATTTTATGCTGATTATTAATTACAGATTTTACAGAAACCAGTAACTATGCGATGTAGTTTAGTCGTTTTGAGCATAGAATCGTGCTCATATGATCATAAGACTAATTCATTACTGTGCCCGTTGGATAACCAGGGGTAGAAATAGATCCGTACGTAACATTTACAATGGATGTTGGAGCCAGGAGGGGTGGATGTGGTAAAACTCAAAACGCAACTTTTGGCATTTTTTGTAAAAAGGGGTGTTAGGTTCATTTTTCATTTGTTAAATACCATACGCCTTTTCGAAATTTTGGCAAATGTTAAGATCAGGGGCGGAACCGTTTTTCTGGTGGGCTTCGAATAGAGTAAGCTTAAGCTTTAGGCTAATTTTTTTGTTTTCGGATTAGGCTTGGGCTTAAGAATATACTTATACTATTGTTCCGCCCCCTGGTCTTTACATCGGCCGAAATTTTTATAAAACATAACCCTTTATTTATATATATGCTGGCTACGCCCAAGTATGCCTGTGAACAAAGTTTGTTGTGAAAATTTCTTTGAGCTTTAGACTCAACGATGGGTTGAAAAGACAAGTTGAATTTCAACTGAAGTCGAGAAAATTTTCTTGCGTTGTAGATTTAAATTGAAATCGGAGAGTTCAATAACGGTTTCTGGACGAAGGTACGGAATCTGGCTGAATTCGAATAGGAATTTAAATGAAAAGTCGCCTTATCCATACATCTCGACTCGCTGAGGTATTTTTACGGTTGCATGTCCAACGATTCAAACGTTATGGCTCACTAAACTATAATGCAAACAAAGATACAATTTGCAGCGAAAATAATATATTAGTGATATATTTGTAAACCATAAGCTTAACCAGGTTTATTGCTTCTAAAACTTTGAAACGCGGTCGTATGCGTTTAAAATAGTAAAAGCTAACAATTCAAAGTTACATAACTTTTGAACCAGGTGCCCTACAGCCCTTAAAATGATCCCACTAAACTCAACGCAGAGAGATCTATAAAACAAACTATTTTTAATTAAATTCCTTTGAAGATAACCTGGTTCCATTTATACGCCGAATTTCTGCGTCCAACGAACGAAAGGTGCGACACGCGTTAATTGTTTAAAATAACCTTTGGGATCCGAAAGGCACAACCCATTTTTATAGGGTCATACTTCACGAAATGAATCCTGGCTACACCCCTGACCTTTGAGCTTTTATATATTCGACGATATAGTTTCGATATGAAAACATTTGGCCCGGTACAGAACTCACTGACACGTATTTTAACCCTACGTTATAGTGTTTTCGGTGGCAAAATGAAATTTTTGATTGTGAACGATGCATAATGCTAAAATGAAAAAAGTCTTAATAGTTTTCGCACGTGTTTCAGTAACAAAAAATTGAAATCTTAAATTCGACTGTATTACATAACCAAAATATCTTCCAACAAACTTTAACATTTTGTATTGGTTCTTTTACACTTTCCCGTCTACTGTTTAATACGAAATTTTATAATTTTTAGCAATAATTTATAGATTTAGGCGTTTAAATTAGACTTGTGTTTAGGCTAAACGCTTACACTTTTAGGTTTAAGTTTGTGGGGAAAGCGTGCACGTATCGCTTCGTTTTTTAATTATTTCGGCCAATATAAACAACAGAGGTGGAACAGTAGTATAAGCATATTCCTAAGCCTAAACCTAAGCCTAAGATTAAGCGTAAGAATATGCATATACCTCAGCTTAACCTAAAGCCTAAGCCTAAGCGTAAGAATGAGCATATTCATAAGCCTAAGCCTAAGCAAAAAATAGTCTAAAGCTTAAGCTTACTCCATTCCAAACCCACAGCATAACGTTCCGATCGTGATTTTTACAAGGGTCATAATTGCGTAAGTTTGGCAACTATAAATTTTATTTTTCTACTGTAATCCATTGAAGTCAAACGTCGCTGACTTATGATATGCAAACGATTGTTGTTTTGTCGCAGTTAAAAAACAACGAAACGCTTAAAACCAAAACACAGTTTTTGAAAAAATGCTTGCTTCAACTGAAAAGTCAAGAGTGAATGCAGTTTTAAAATTTTAATAATTAACACATCATTATTATCATATTTGCAATCCCGACCACTATGCAACTGCGTGCAGTACTTGCAATATTTTTTTGCTGCAAAACTTTATCGTATATTATTCACTAAACAAGTATGCTAGTCACTTAATTATAAGTGTTTAGCAACAAAAAAATACCATTTTCCTACGACGATACAGCCAGCGGCGGATCCAAAAAATATTTAATAGGAATCTGCGAAATGAAAAAATGTTCACACGCGAATCAACTGAAAATTTAATCCGAACGCAATTTTAGTACTAAATCTTAATCCAAAATATTGGATTTTGATCCATACTGCAAGTTATGCGTTGTGTGTTGCTCCCCGTTACGAGTAGATGCAGTCAAACGTCGCTAAATCGCCACACTGTGCGATATTTAGTAACGGTAAATATTGCAACAAAACTTCTATTTGGTAGCATATCGCATAATACGTAACTGAAACGTTTAAGTTTTTAACTTTCATGGCAACGCAAGCAAATAGATAAATCAGGCTCTATTATGAGTTTTGAGAGCGGTATAGGTTGTGTTAAACCATACCATTTCCGGCCCATGTAAAGATCACGGGCGGAACGTTTTTCTGCGGGACTGCAATAGAGTAATTCTAAGCTAACCAGTACCATATATAGAGCCCTTCACCAAAAATTTTGCTGCGGCTGCGGTGGGGCTCGAACCCACGACGTACGGATTACTGATCCGCTGCTCTAATCACTGAGCTACACAGCCACGCAAACTTTTCAGAGTAAGTTTAAGATTTAGACTAATTTTTTGCTTGGCTTAGGCATAGGCTTAGGAATATGCTCATTGCTACGCATAAGCTTCGGCTTAGGCTTAGGAATATGCTCATTACTACGCTTAAGCTTTGGCTTAGGCTTAGAAATATGCTTATAATACAGTTCCGCCCCTGTTCTTTACATTGGCCCCATTTCGTTCAAATTTTTGTACCAGAACTTTGACAGAACATTAAGTGTAACCTTGCATTATCGCTCAATCTTTTGATACAAAACCCTAGTTGGAGATAGGTATTCACTTTATCTGCTGTTTTAGATTTTCATAATCCACGGAAGCGAAATCTACCTTCGATGATTTATTTTCGGCAATTGTCAAGGTTTACATACTATTAATAAAATGTATTTAATTCTTATCGTCATTAGTTCTGGTATTTACTATAACCGGAACTGTAAAGAGAAAAATGTTGGAACCGGAAATAAAAAATGCCGGAACCGGAATTCCTGATGCACCCTGAAATATATGCTATCAGAAAAAATAACCCTCAATGGCTAAATGAAGCTATATATAATATAACAAGTAAGTCGAAATAAATCAAATGTAAAGCGATAAACAGTCTTAGATACTATATTTTGACAATTTAAGCAAATTTCAAGTTGTGAAACTCCAACTGTGTTATTAATTACAAGTTTTGTTCAACAGCGCCATGGAAAGTTGAGCTGAACGAAGAAGTACAAAAAAACTCTATTAATGTTTTCCTTGCAATTTATTTTCAATTAAATTCTTTAATTTTTAGTTTCAACTGATAAGGACACGTGAAGTTTAGTATAAAAATGACTTAAATTTTAGCTTTATTAACATGAGTCCGATTTAAATGCAAAGACAAGAGATGCACTTAAAGTCAATATGGTTATGAAATCTGTAAGAAAACGAAATATAACACAACCAACAGGTACCGGTCTATTGGGTATTTCTATATTATAGTCGTTAGCAGATGAAGGTGCCATGTACTAAACCAAAATGTTGTATTAAGATTTAGTGCTAAAATTGCGTTTAGTTTCTAGTTCGCTTCGCTCAGTAGGTTTCCTTACTATTATGTATATTTCTCGCGGTCTCGGACGTCAGAAACTTTTGGATCCACAATTGATTAAATATCGTAGTAAAAACGCATTTCTCTAAGTTATCGACCGATGCGCATGTCAATTTGTACGGGGATCATAAAATCACATATTTTAATTAAAATGGCCCATGTCACTTTAAGTGGCATCCAGGTTTCTGGTGGGTCCGTAAAAGAGTACGTTTAGATTCTAGATTACATTTTTTGCTTAGGCTTAGGCTTAGGCTTAGGAACTTATTTTTGCAACACTTAGGCTTAGGCTTAGGAATATGCTTAATCTACTGTTACGCCCCTAAAGGTGATATTGGCCTTTAAAATAATCATACCTTTGGTTGAACAACCGGCAACACTTACCCCAAGTCTTTTGTCTTATACCATAGCGTTCTCGAGCCGACTGTGGATAGATCCTGGCTTTGCTCATTGCATCACGCAAGATTTGATTACAAAATTATAGGCCAAATTATTAATCTAAACCAGATTGAATATATACCGTTGAACCATAGTAATGCATACATTACAAAACTCTGTTTACATTCGATTTTCGAGTCGCAAATCCATCGCTTGTTGCTTCGAGTCTACTTTGGGTTTGTTTATCGAATAGTCACCTGAACAAATAAAATTATTAATGTAAAATTGTTCATCTTCAAAATATTGTGTATTTTATTCGAAAATTGGCACAATTTCACGGTCTTTTTAATAAGCTGTCGGACCAAAATCGTCGTATCTCTAATATACAGTTGCTAAAATAAAAACACTATTCCCTGAAAACGTAAACAACTCGATTTTAGCTCAACCTTAATTTAATATCTTAAAATTTTATTAATTTTCAAGTTTTACTGGAAAATGTAAATAACACGGGCGGAACAGTATTAAGCTTGCTTGTTCTCGTCCCACAGAAAAACGTTCCGCGCCTAATCTTTATGGAAAAAATGGAAAAATCATTCTTTGTCTGAGTGATCTTTCATCCCTTCGTTTGCCTAAAAACGCTTGCATTTTGAAACTTTCTGCATATTTGAGCTTCTGATGACATCCCCTGATCACTCCAAGCCCAAATCTGAATTTTGAAAAATTCGATTTTTAAGGCCACAAGCTCAGCCACTTGAGCTCCAAAACTTTTTTTCGATAAGTTGGACAAATTATAAATCACTGACTCGTTAGCCAGACGTCTGATTGGGAAACATTTAACAATATTCGTCTAGTTCCGTAACATATGTCCAATGGTATAAAATTTGTAAAATTTTTCGACAAAAAAATTTTGAGTCCGATGGAGGAATTTGCGACCTTATAATTCGAATCTTTAAAAATTTAAGTTTTGGCGTGGAATAATCGGAGGAGGTCATCAGAACGTCAGAAACTCATGAGTGGAGCGAGCTAAAGAAATCACAATTAATTTTTGTAAGTATATATTTAATCCCAAAACACTTTTGAGTTTTTTCAATCGCTTCTCCATTGCTGCAATCTCGAAAGCAAAGCGAGGTTGAAGCTAGGCGTATTCTTGTGTCAAATCATACGGCAGAAGCAACCTTTCAATTTTCAGCGCCCTAACTTTGGCCTAACTGTCGACGAAACCTGGTAAGTGAACCGAACAAGATGCATATGTAGTTTTACATTGAATCTCGTGGCAAAACTTCAATTCTGAAATCCATTTACATATTCAAATGCTGCAATTTTGGCTTTTTTTGGACATATAAGGTGTCCTGGTGGACATATACACACTGAAAATTTGTTACATTTCGGCTAAAAACATTATTTTATATCATATTTAGTTGCAAATTACTTTTAAGAATCGTTTAATATTTCTCCATTTTTTCTTTTTCCACCCCCTTGGAAAAAGTGGGAAAAACCATTTTTTCCGGTAATTTTTTTCTGCCAACAACCCTGGTTGTATCTATGAAAATGCGTGTATTTCAAAGTGTTTTCCTGTTGTTCGAATGTAAGCACATTTCATTTTTCTATAAAGGGTGAGCTTGGAAACATCTCTGTTGCATTAGCTTAAAGCAGAATGCAACTGGATGTGAAATATACCGGAGCCGGAGACCAACAAAACCTGACAGAGTCGAAGCTGACGGAAAATTGGCAATTTAAACAAATTTCAATTTGTAAATTTTTTGAAAATATCTATGCTATAGGGACCCGAATAAGAGGGGTCCCCATTTTGAGTCCCAATAAATAGGAGTGCGTATTCCTAATAAGAGTCCGCAAGCGGTTACAGTTCCTAAACCCTAAATCGAGTCCATAAATGTCAATTATCCCTAATTGTAGCGCAAAAATAATTTGAATCCGAAACTTTAAAACGTAAAGTTTGAAAGTACAGTCCTAAGTATAACCTTGCATTATCGCTCAAGCTATTGACACAAGACAAATAAACGTTTCATTCAACGGATAAATTGCAGTCCTGGATATATATCAGTAACGAACCTAAGCCTTATCCTATGACAAGCAAAAAAACTATTGCAAAACGTTCCGCCCCTGATCTTTACATGGGCCCAACATTATAGCCAAACGGTACATTTTTTTATACTCTAGTTTAACAAAGTTGCCGAAACCTATACGGCAAAAATTATACCCGAGCCAGAGGTCGATTTTCTGCCGGATAGAAGTCTCCGGTTCCCAGGCCAAAAGCATACATACAGCTAAATCAACGCCAGTTTCAAAAAACAAACACAAATATGCGCTTTAAAAAATATCCGGATAAATATTAGGCAAGAATTAATGCCCACTGCTATTTTAAAATCAAAGTAAACAAATCTCAAAATCAAATTTAAACCATTTACTATGAACACAGTACAGTCTGTTTAAAATTCCATTTTTTAACCGAAAAGCACCAATAAAATTCCAACAACAGCGATAAAATACCTGTTGTCAAACTGGCGTTCGTAAACCGTACAAAACCGCTAAAAATACTAAAAATGCTTCGGTTTTGTGTTTTATGGTTCCTGAAACCAAACATTAATAACCATTTTGCAAATGCACAGTTCTGACAACTTAGTCATTGACTAACATACAGCAGAGACCTTATCACGCTTTAATTCTTTGAGTTCCATCGAAAACAGAGTTTTTAAGGCGGAAAGACTCATCCAAGATGTAACTATGACAGAGGCAATATGAAAACAAAATTGTTGGACACGGCAGAAACCGGAATTTTTTGCCAACGCGCGCGACATACGTTTAATCGGAGCACATACTTATTCTCAAACGTATATAGACTACGTCTCACCTGCTAGCAATGTTGACAAACTGACAAAATCACAAAAACTCAGCTATGGTTCGAAAACTACAAGACCTATCACCAACAATAATATTATTGGTGCAACACACATTTCAGAATACGTGTTGACTTTAAAGTCAAAGCATGCCGCAATGTTGAATATGTCAAAACAGTATATGCGGATATAGCTGAATGTAATACTGAACTGAATAATCATCCGTCATGCTTAATAGAAACCTATATTGACAATGATTAATCCAAAAGTTGTTGCCAGTTTATTTAGCAATAATAAGCTGAAACATCAAAAAATAACATTTACGCAGAAACATATTAATAACAAGTAGTTTAATATTATTTCAATAAAACAACGACCCACAAACATACAGAAACAACTAAGTCAGATGCCCACCGAATACCAAAATGTGACCACGCCAAAACAAAGCCTGGCTAACGAGGTCCCGTGCAACTATGCAAATTAAGCCAAACTGCGTAGAATGACATATTCAAATTATCTTGAATTGATGTCCTTTAAAATATTGCTCTACATATTGTTAACTCAAACTACCTATTAAAAATCAATTGATTTCAAATTTTCGTTATTTGTCCGTAAATAACACACGAAATACATCAAAACCGTACAATAGAAACTTTTGCACACGAGACAATTTTTGAAATTTCAAATTTTAAACGCTTTTTGTATTACAAATAACATTTCAAAATGCTACTTTTTCAGAGAAACGATTAATAAATAACTTCCGTAACCAAACGCTATTAAGTAAATGTTTTTGTGTTTGTTAATCCGCTTGTTTCTCATCAATAAACCATGTGCTTCAAACCGCAAAAAGTTTTCTGTATTTTTGTCATAATTAATATTTATTTTTCAGAGCTTCATAAAACTATTCAGCACAAGCCAACATAACGGAATTCTGCAAAAACACCCACTGAACGTCCGCCATCAAAACTCTCGTTCGCTTACTCCAGTATACCACACACGTATGCTATTATCATAAGAGATGTCGCCAATTTTACATGAATCATCGTGATCAGCTTTCTGATTGTCAACATTTATTCTTTTTCGGTCAGTTCTGGATTCTTTAAATTTATATTTGTCACAATTTTCCGAGGACTCCTGTGTTTCATCCGATTCACTATCACTGCTCATCGGAAATTGAATTATGCGCTCACCCGATGTAGTAGCCAACAAGTTCAGCAACGGATTCAAACTGAAAACAAAACATTAATTACTTGAAAGTCCTGGTTTTGGCGAATAACAGTCAACAAGATAACGGCCGGGCTGCAGAGACATGATTTGAACAAATCATTGTTGAATATCTTCGATTTAGCTCTAGCGCAGAATCCTGACCTGCGTTAAAATACGACTGAACTAATGTCTCTGCAACTCAGCCACGAACAAATATTCGTTCACTTCCCACGTCATGAATCTTCTAGAATCGATTTATTTATCTCCCAATAACAGTGCGCACAATTACATTTTAAGCAACCTAGGATTACATCAACATACCTGACGCCATTTACTACTGAATTATGCGCATAAAATCGAACAACCGGTTCAGGCGTAGAACATTCTTGTCCACCGGGTGCTGTTGCTATTGCTTTCAGATCCCAAACTAAAACTTCGCCGTCTGTTGAACCGGAAACCAAATAACGACCGCTCCTGAAAACACGCCAAAACGGAATTACAATATTTCCTCGGTCAAGATAGCGCTGATTATAAGCATCTGCCAATAAGCAACATACAAATTCACCCAAATCAATAAAAGAACTGAATAGTAAAGTATGGAATGCGTGAAAATACAGGCAAACCAATAAAATGACTGTATTTAAATTAAAGTTGTCTCATCAAGGATTGCATATAAAAACTGGCCCCAGTTAGGCCCCGGTACTGGGACCAGACCACGAAGCATGTCCAATTTAAATCATGGAACGATTACTCACTTGTCGATATCAAAATAAATGCGCTGGTTTGTAACGGCCGATCTACGAAAACGAGAAACAATATTGTAAGTATTTCTCATGTCCCAGCATAGTACTTCATTATCCTGAAACAGAATAGAACAAATTACAACAGCCAAGAAAAAAGAATTTGACTTTAGGAAACGGCGAACATAGTTTACTCAAAACCACTGGCGTATTAGAATAATAATATAGTCACAACTACACTACAGGATACTTTTACGTTACATTGGATACTAAACTTATTGGAAAAACAGAATGCATCAAAATTTAAGTATCGTCATGCATTCAAATTTAAATTTCTTCCCACAAGCATTCACCATTTTTGTTATCTTCAATATTTTATAAAAACTGTAATAAAGACGCCAAAAACACGAGAAGTTAAACCTGATGTTAACGTAGTCAAAGTTTATTCATTATAATACTTTCAAGCTACGCAAAATACACATGCCACTTAAAAGGCTAACACAAAATTATGTTTCTGTAAAAACTCAACTTGCGAGCGCCAGAAAACAAATAAGTCCCATCCGGAGAAAACGCTAAATGCGTGACGCCGCCACGATGAGCTTCAAGCAAACACTGTGTGTATGAATGACCTTCCATGTAGATTCCAACTAAAAATATTAAAACGAAATCGTAAGCAATCTGAATCAGCAAGCCATTATTTATAATACGCCATTGAAGCCACATGTGGATAAAATTCAAATGTTTCATCTGTGCCACTGATTTAAAACAACTAAACATACTTGAATATCGCTATTTTAGCTACGCTTTAGCAAGCCAACAAGAAAAAATTGGTTTAATTTTTGTTCGATTTTACCAACAAGAATTGAAAGCATTGCAAATGAATTATAAACACACATCAGACAATAAAAGTATGTAAACAGTACTTGTTCTGTTATAAGATGCTGCAGCATAAACACCTGGCAACGCATGTGTGGACGCAATACAAGATATGATGCCCGACTGACAATTTAATTTACGATCTGAAATAGTTATTTCAGATTTAAAATGCGGCGTAACACATAAAACTGTGAATGAACACAACCATATCGATATTTTAAATGTCCATCCAACTATTTACTTATAATCTAAACAATATTTTCCAACATTAAAGTGTATTGGTACCGGTAACCTTTTAAGTAATTTGTGGTTGCTCCATGTGCTACTAAGCGCAACTTGCTGCTATTACTTTAATTCAGCACGGTATTGGTCTAAACTCAACCAAAACATTCGACATAAAATGTGGCTTTGCTATTATTTGGGATTTACTCACCGTGCGTTTTGCATACAAACAATTCGTTACTAGGCCGCGACACGTCAAACACACGAAAACATTTATTATGTCCAGTCACTAGGCGACTAGCGTCAAAATTGAATGAAATGCTGAACGCTGACGTTAGCAAATCCTGAAACGTTGAGCATAAAAACATTTTAAATATAGTCACTAGGCGACCAGCGTCAAAATTAAATGTAATACTGAACGCTGACGTTTGCAAATCCTGAAACGTTGAGCATAAAAACATATTTTAAATATATCGATGTGAGCATTTTTGCAAAATAAACAAAAAATTTCCAAAAATAACTACTATGCTGATCCCCTTATCTGTTATTTATGAGACAGTAATTTCAGCCGCTGACCGAATAATGTTAAATGCACAGCTAACCAAATGATTAACAGGACGATATGTAGCTATACTTTCTTTTGTAAAAATATTGACCATATGAACAGGGTGATCTCGACATGATGACACTGACCTAAAATATACAAAAAACATTCAGTAACTTATGTTCTATTTGATTGAGACAACGATTCAAGAATAAAAACGGCAACTTCAGATTCACACCGTCCAAATCTCACTGTTTCCTTTGACTTCGTTTTGTGTAGCACAAAGTTAGAAATAAACATTTAATTATCGTTGCATACAAATATAAACTTAGAAAGCGAAGTGATGCTTTGTATACTTACAGACATGTTTCCGGTTGGTACGTGCTCATCTTGGGATACCAACAGTAATCGTAAATAAGGTCGCCGTGTGGCATTTGACAAAATTCAGTCTATAACAGATCTAAATGTAGATTCAAGTAAAATATTAAAGTCAAGTTGTTTAAATACGGCCGGCAGCACTTATTATAGTATAGTTTTATCCGCAACTACCGCTCTGGTCTCGCCAGAAATTCTACGCCGTAATTTTGGTTACACAACTAATCTGGTACACCGAACAATTTCGTTCAATGAATGTGATTATCGATATCTTGTCAGTATATCATTTTATTAATTTAACAACTTACGGTAGCGCTATACTTTTATTGACGTCCGGCGCCGTCCGTCATCAGTTCGGCGTCGTCCGCCACCCGTACGGCGTCGTCCGCCACCATGCGCCACGGTGCAGTATCATACGTGAATTACTCACGTACCATACCGTATGATGACAGACGGCGCCGCACGATATGTATACCGCAACCCTAACAATTTACATTATAATTTTTCAAAACATACTTTTCAATGCGAAAAAACAAGGTATACCGTACGTAAGGCAGAGCCGAATATCCAGCCAAGTGACATAATATACGTACACATCTCAGCAAAACAAAACTGTAGCCTGTTATAAAATGACAAATAATTCATAAAAACTCACCAAACTATTAATATCACCTCGTGTCATCTTGTTTTCGTACGCCATCTCGGGTAATGTAAATACTCTCAGTGTTGCGTCCACAAAGCAAGTCAGTAGCGAAGAGCCATCCGGTGACCTGTAATTGTATCGAAAAGATTGTACCGGAAAGCACGCAAATCACGGCACAACCAGATATCTGATTCTAGTATTCTACATTAAAGAGATTTACGTATTGCTAAAAAGTATAACATAACTGTTTAAGTTATTGTAGAAATATGTACTTAAATATACGGTTTGGAGCCGTATGTTGAAGTATCCAGTGCCGGCATTTTTTGACAACCGGTATAGCGATGTGCCGATTCATCGGCATCGATATCGATAATGTTGACACATCGATATTTTTCATGAGTATCGGCATAGGCACTGCAAAAAATTGCCGATTCCATGCCGATACCTTTTGAAGTAACAGTAAGCTGAATTATAATGCCGTTGAAAGTTGACCGTAGCTCAACCCAGACATCAGACGCTTCCAGGCAAAACTGAAGGTCTGGGCAAGGCACCCAGTAAACGCGAAACGGCCACAACGAGTATACAGTACTGGCTATACTGAATACACTGCGGCGCAGCCGCCATTCGTATTTCAGGTTCTGTTGATTTGATTTCAGGTTTAGTTTTTATATTGGAAATATAGAAGAGGGGTAGAGCCGCCTACGGTTTAGTTTTTATATTGGAAATATAGAAGAGGGGTAGAGCCGCCTACAAATTTCATTTACTGGTGCATATCAGTGCATCTGATCAGTTGAACTGTAAAGTATCTCACTTGCATTTGCGTTTGAACGGCACATCACTAACCCGGTGGGACATGATTGAAATGGGTGCGTAAATGTTGAGAAATTCTATGAATCGCAACCACGAATTTAAAAGCAGTTGGTTGCTAAAGGTAACTAACAGATAGCACTTTGTTTACCAGGGATTCGCGGCCTTTATATTTACAGATTTTGTAAACTGAAATTCAACAACGGTAAAAAAGTAACGAATAATGTAAACAAGAGAAAGTCCACTATTACAACAACGCACTGAAAAGTGTACATAAAACATTAAGTACGCTTAAAGCATGTAAATCAGACAAACCACTTGCATCCTTTTAAATAGTTATTGTACGTTCGTTTTCTTCGCGGCGGACAATTAATCCGTTGACGAGATATGTTGTCACTGAGATCGTGGGTTTTGCTCTCATATTGCAAAATCGGCTCATGCTCCAAATGGTGAGAGGCCCTAAAAGAATAAACTCATTATTGCAACTCGTCATGATTTTCTCTAACGCTGTATCTGCACGGGTATGTGTATACGTATATGTTTTACATTACACACACTACGTATGCACATACACATGCTACACCACGTATACCAACATACATTATTTAGCATTACATATATTATATGTTCGAAAAGGTAAGGCTAACAAACTAATAAGCAATATGAAATTACCAAGAACACTCCGGTACTTGACCATCGTTATTACTGCAATTTCTCACGGTAGTTTCTTTAACTTCAACACTAGTGCAATCGCAAGTTTCGTTTGTAGTCATCGTTATTACGATTAAAATATATTAGTTTGCATTTACTCCATACGACAAGATCTACCTTCTTAAAACTATTTACAAATACACCTTTTCACGCACCTTGCACTTTCTGCTACTAATCCCTAATAAATCTAAAGACGAACGAAACTAGCTACGTCCTTTCGTAAACTGGGCCAAGAAAAACCATTACCCTTCTTTTCTCAATAGCGGTTCAATATTATTTATGCAAAAATAACTAAGTAAACTATAAAAATAAAAACTTGGATTCCCGATTCCTAAACATTTGCATAACTAGCGATTGTGCGCTTCATCCATTCATATGGGGTCTGGTTTACAACAGTTGTATTGTCTATAAAGACCTTCTGCTTAACCCTAAACGATTCAGTGATTCGTTTCAAACGTGTTAAACAAAAAATTTGAAAATGATTTGGCCCAATGAACACAGTGTAGGTAAAATGAAGCCAGCAATAAAAGTGTCGTCGACCGCGTACGCTGTACAACAGTCAAATACTCGCAAACAATACAGTTTCGAAGAGCCTTCCATTAGAAATATTAGATTCCATGTAACATGATTTTTACCAAAATTTTGATAGATTCGTTCTCAGTTCGCACTGGGCATTTAAAGCATACATATAACTATATTCTGACAAAAAATTTTTCAGCTTTTTAAAATTTCATAAGAAGACCCCTGAGATGGAAAAATCACAAAACGATTGTTGTAGTCTGCGAGATTTTTTCTCAGTTTCACCTGATTGACATATTTTTTCCTGCAACTTGAAACAATTTGCGCACATCTCGAAATATGCGCGGGCATTTCACCAAAATCGAAACCATATGTCGCCATGGTAACTAACAAATGCATTTGTCCAAGCATTGTTTCAGCGTATAGCTGTGCGAGGTCCGCGTGCAGTGTGGACATTTTATGCGGATCCCTAAACATTGGTAATGTGCGACTGCCAAGACACGGCTCGAACAACGTAGTCGCGATGCGATAATGATTTTTGCGAAAGTTCTGATGTTTTCGTTCTCAGCGGCTTAATAAACAATAGCAGCCGTATTTGCATGCACTCAATTAAGCGCCACTGGACGCTGCGTCTTGTATTGATACAGCATACATATCGAAAATACAAAATTTTTTATCACTGTCATTTAGTGCAAGAATTTCAGAACGACAACCCGATTTTAAAAGCGGTAGCATACCTTATTCCTCAATACGCGCATGAATATTTTCTATTTCATCTGAAAATCTGTAACAAATCAGGAATGGATCTTCCTGTGAGTATGTTAAGGGGCGTAACAGTAGATTAAGCGTGTTCAAGCATAAGCCTAAGCCTAAGCCTAAGCAAAAAATGTAATCTATAAATCTAAACCTTCTCTTTTATAGACCCAGCAGAAACCTGGACGCCCCTTAATGGGCCAAAATGAAGATGTGTCTACGATTGAAAAAAGACGATTTTGAAATTTACGCGTTTTAATTAAAATTAAAGGTGTGCAACAAATTGTTACACACATATCTCCTGATGTATTATACGTACATGAATAGAATTGAAGAGTATTTATGATAAGCCTACCATAACGTGTGTCACAAAGTGGTCTGGGACACGCGTTGGAGTAGGCTCAACGCAAAATTTGCGTTGGGGTAAGTAGGCTTAACGCGTGGCAATTTTGAAAATTACCACTTGTTAACCCTACCTTTAAGCGAAAAATTTTCAGTTTACTATCTGTAACCTCTTCTCACATTGAGTTGCCTATAGGCAACAAAGCGCAGTGTATATACGTTATATAATATATATTGTACCGTGTTTAACAATTGCAACACGTATACGTAGTACTAAATCACCACAAGACGTGGGAGCCCCCTCGGGCTCGAGCGTCAAGCTTCTATAGCTGAGTGGTGATGGTATATGCCTCCCACTCCAGTCACTGGAGTTCGAATCCTAGCATAAAAGTAGGTCTCAGGGGAAATAGAAAATATTCATGTGAGAAAGGGTTAACCATTTTTGCTGGTAAAATGAAATTTTATATTGTGAACGCTGCGTAACCTTCAATACAAGTTAAAGACGCCTGAAGATAATTCAGTTGAAACTGATTAAGTACAATCTATTCATATATCGAATTGCTTAAAATTTGTGTGAAAAATATACTTTCCGGCCTGGCGTTTTACAACTGACTTCATTCCTTGCTGGTTTCAAGATGCTGGGATATGTACGTAATAGTTGTAGCACAGTTTTGTGTTCTTCCGAGATATGAATGCACATAGCTTGGTCCGAAACGCAATTATTAGTAAAAGGCGAAATGATCTATTCAATTACTACTTAAAATGAAGGCTAAAACCTAAATTATATTTTTGACCAACATATAATTGCAGCCTAAAACAAAATTTAATTTTTAAGATACAAAATTCACTGTAAAATAATTCTACGGAGAAAATCTAAACACAATTGTTTTTAAACGACGTTTAGTGCAAACTAGTCTGCCGGCTATGTGCAATACGCAAAAGCTGCGAATAAAACGAAAATCTGTATGCAAATTTTCTTTCCACAAAACAATCACGTTTCTGTTCCAAGAAAATATTGTAAACAAAGTATGCTGGAAAGTTGCCCAAAATACATATGTGGGGATGGGGCATTCCAGCTTTGTATAGACATAGATTAGTATGGATATCTTGGAAATTACATTCATATTTTACACATTAATATTTTTGACAATTTCGGTAGTTTTCTTTTGTTGCTGCTGACACTGATCTGTACTTGTAGTTTTCAACGCCCAACAAGCAAGTGGAAGGATAATTTTTCGAAAGATTCCAATAACAATTATTGCAACAATTAGTCCAGCTAGTAGCTCAGCAACCAACGCGACACCTTCTGTCCACGAATCGATACCGTTAAACCAGTTTCGTGGGTTGAAAATTGACCAAAAACTTGACCCCCATCCAGTTTCTGGGGTGCCTATCCTTTCATTACACCCTAAGCATTCGCCAATACTTTCGACGAACGTTGACCGTAACTCAAACCAGATTGCTGGTTCGCGTATGAAACTTGCCATTTTGCACAGTTTTGCAGTTGGTTTTTTAGCTGGATGCAAACAAACGAATCGAGCGGAGCTGATCTGAAATTTTAACCAAACTCGTGTGTGATTTTGTGCAGTAAACCGTTAATTGGAGTTGATTTTAACTCAGAATGAGTTGAATCCACTCAGAAGCGTGAGCTCTGAAGGACTTTCAGAACTCAGAATTCTGAATCGATTGAACTCATTCTGATTTAGTTACTCAACTCCCCCGAAATTAAATCAGCTCAGAGTGAGTTGATATCTACAGTTATAAACTCAGAAGAAATAATCAATTATCTCCAATGAGTGGATTAATCAACTCATTGGTATTTACTGTGTACAGTAAGAATCCGTATACTGACATTGCGGTTTGTGGGAATGGTACCAAAAAGATAACTAAAAAATTATTTCAAAGTATAGGAAATCGTTACTTCGTTCGGAATCGCTAAAATTTCCGTATAATTTGTTGCAAACGGCAAATTTGTCGCCACGCTGAACGCCGCATCAAGTGACGTGTCGCTTTGTCTCGCGTAAACTTGCAATACAAAGTGTCCAGACGCCCGAATCAGCGTCAAATTCAAATATTTTACGCCATATTTATCGTATCGAACGCTGGCGTTGAAATCTTCAACGTAACTCGCGTGTAAATGTGACGTAATGGTCATTTTTTGTCTTAACGCAAGATCAAGTCGTAACGTTGGTGCACTCTGTGCTCGATGCAACGCAATCAGCGACGCTTGAGATTGAAGATATGCGTCTAGATTACCAGTAGCAATCGGATCACCGCCGCCATGTTCGCCAAGATTTAGCGTCAGATTGGCTAAATAGCGCTCTCGAGCTAGGACAGAGTAACCTAAAAAAGGTTCAGAATTCAGGTGGCCGGTGGCATCTCGAATGACCAGAATTTCGCTATTAACCTGATACGAGTCGATGTAGCGTTGGTTGTAGCAGTCGGTAATCAGAGGCCGATGCAATTCAGGGATCGATACCAAAGGATTGTCGACGCTCCATTGTTTCGACTGTGTGTCGTACCTAAGCCAGCCGTATTTTGACGGACTGCGCTGGTGTAATCCGTTCACAGCGTCAGGAAATTCACGCAGATCAAAATTTTGACGCGAATTTTGACCAGAAATTTCGTAGAAATACGAACTGCCAGTGTGCAACCCAAATCGTGCCTGATTAGCGTCAGCGAATACGAACATATCAGCAACGTTGTCAAACCCGTTCAAATGCAAATAATTACCTTTGTAGGGTAATATCACTCGGCGATAGCTGCGAAACAGTTTCCATTTGCCTGAAACCGCAGCGTAGATTGTGATTAGCACGACTACTTTAGGATTTGGTTGTGACAGTTGGACAGCCTTGAATGTTCGACCCTCAAACGGTTCGACTTGTACCTCGCAACAAAATGTCGCCCCTGTTTCGTCGACACTACTGGCAGGTGAAGGGCACCCGTGATTTTGAGCATCGCGATGGAACACCCGGACGCAAACGTTTGACCCGCTCCGAGGGTAGGTTAAATTCACTCCACGGGCACAGTGAGATTTTCCATATGGCGGGGTACAGAAGTGAGATCCACCTGGGCAGTCGCATTTGCACCGCGAGTGAAATTCAGGTACTCCAAAAATATAACTCGATCGAAACGCGTATACTTCAGCGAACGAATGATACTCAACTGCGTAAAATAGCGATTTTACTTGTCGCTGATTGGATAGTGATGACGTCGTCAAAGCTTCAGTAGTGACGTCATATGACGAGTTAATAGCTAACTCGTCACGTTCAAGAGGGATTTGGGGTGGGTTCGACGGGGGCTCCGTGTCCGAGCTACCGCTACTCTCCGAAGACGAGGTGTCGCTTGGATCTAAATCAATTTGAAAGCATCCACGATGATTAAGATCCATTTGAAGTTTGACGTTGGTCGTTAGCCGTATTTGAAATGTTTCATTATCGTGAAACGTGTACTCGCCACGAGCAATATTTGGCACCAATCCGTGACATCGTACAGGTGGTTTCAACGGGATTGACGAGCCAGAATCGGCGGCTTGCGATATGAGAACCAGAACCGAAAATAGGCACCAAACCTGATTGAAAAAGTGAATTCGGATGAACAGAACCATTTTGGGCACACACACGCTAAATTATTAGCACGTTTTGTGGTTAAAACTACTTTAGCATTACTAAAATTGATAATATTTTGTGTGTTTGACCAGGGACCACTAAGCTATAGGAGCTTGACGCTCGAACCCGAGGGGGCTCTCATGTCTTATGCAGATTTTGCACTGCGCATATACGTTATAAACACTGCTCGCAGTGTATGTATTGCTCGTACATTACTGTATTTAATAGTTGTCATAGTATACTCTATGAATGAAACAGTTAGCGCATTACACAGCTGGGAGGGAATTGTAGATAAAACGAAAACAGCTAAATCAAAATGTATTATATATAGCAATCATTTTAAGATCAATGAAGTGGAATGTATCAGTAAAACCATCGCTAGTAAAATTAAGCCAAATGTATATGCTTCCAAATCATCTCTATCGCGGATATATTAACTACATGCAAAAAGCGTCTAGTAAATCTTGTCAAACTGGTGTTGCAAAATTATGTAAATCATTGTCCCTGACACTACAGGCAAACATCCGCTTTGTTTTAGTTTTCCGAGACAATTTGTCGCTGTTACTCAAGTTATTTTGTAAAATTAATATATTTTTAAATAAGTTTTTTCCGTTTTATTACACCACTTTGCAAAATAACCGGAAAACCAGGTTTGCTTTTGGTTATATCCAGTACCTAATCCTGGTTATGAAGCAGAGCCCTGTTCTATACATGGGCCGCCTAAGCCTAATCCTAAGCGTAAGAATGAGCATATTCCTAAGCCTAAACCTAAGCCTAAGCCTAAGCCAAGCAAAAAATAGTCTTAAGCTTAAGCTTACTCTTTTCTAGTTCCACACAACAACGTTCCACCCCTGATCTTTGCATGAGCCGCTATGAGTAACGCTATTCAACTTTTCTCACGGCCGATTTTTCAACTGCATGCATACAACTGTGGTAAATTCCACTCGAAATTCTGGCATTGCATGTGACCAAGCGGACGCCACAGCCCAATGATACCCCTCATGAAGCCTGATTTTTTTCGACCAAAAAAGTTTCCAACTGAACCTAGTAACCCTAGAAGGTATTAGGCTTCAAACCAAAACCATACAATGAAACGGTATTAAATTTCAGCAAATAATAATTGATTCACCCATCGTTCATATACCAATACTTAAGATATTTGACCAATATTAGCGTATTCCTAAGCCTAAGCTTAAGCCTAAGCGATGATTTGCTAAGCCTAAGCGTAAGCCTAAGCCTAAGCGCGCCGTATTTTACAGTCCTGTAGATTCAAATTTTCAGGTTTTGCAATACATATACTCTAGAGCCATAACAAGGAATTGGTCGTAAGGTGGCAGGAAGATTACTGAAGGATCAGATAAAATGTTTGTGGGTTAAAAATTTGTTTTGACTCTGCAGAAATATTACGGCCGGGACGAGGGCCGAAAATGTCCATTATATGATCCACGGTATCTTTTGTACCTTTGCAACCGTTAAATACAATCTTATCTTTTATATTTTATGAAAATATACTCATCTTGACAGCCGTTCACTTGGGTGGTTTTTAGTGTCTTTGAAACATTTAAATCCAACACAGCAAAGCTCAAATATCAAATTATCCCACGGCGATGTGAATTGAGCAACCGTTCGCTTTCATGAAAATATCGGCCCACGTTACTCTAAGGAGAGTCCAGAGTCCAGGTTTCCTTTGGGTCTATAAAAAAGTAGGTTTGATTCCAGGTTATATTGTTTGCTTAGGCTTAGGCTTAGGCTTAGGAAATCATTTTTTTCAACGCTTAGGCTTAAGCTTATGCTTAGGAATACGCTTAATCTACTGTTACGCCCCTTAAAGTAACGTTGGCCAAAATATCTTAGGTATTGGTATATAATACTTTAGTATACAAACATTGGTTTAAAACAAGCAGATGTACTAAGTATAGGCTTGTTCACAAACTAACAACCACTAGTGGATCCAGAGAGGGAAGCAAGCGTGAAGGCGCAAGCCCTCGGTTTAAAAATTTTTGTGATAAAATGCTCAGCTGCCTACCACACAATTTTTCCCTACCAGAAAATTGGCCCATACATAGCATACTGTAAAAATTGTGTTTCATGACTTTGGCACGCCCGTCTTTCAACAGAAAATTTTGAATCCAAATCTGCGAACCCCCATGCAAATTACACGCAATGTTAATGCGTCATCCATTTTAATGTGTGCTCGCCGTGTGGAAAATTGACGCAACCATTTCCAAGTACGGTTTTGAAAAACGCTTCAAAAAGGAAATGGAATTT
Source organism: Enoplolaimus lenunculus (assembly GCA_030248215.1). Lineage (NCBI taxonomy): Eukaryota > Metazoa > Nematoda > Enoplea > Enoplida > Thoracostomopsidae > Enoplolaimus > Enoplolaimus lenunculus. The sequence continues at coordinate 19,085 of JASANG010002669.1, read as the reverse complement.
CAAAACTGTTTCAATTTCCCACAGCTATCGATTTTTCAAACTCAAGTAGTTAATTGATAGCATTATTTGATCTTCAATTTACCACTAGCGCTTTTTTAAACAAGGGCAATGGGAAATTGCGCCATTTTCCAAATTCAATTTCCGCTTTGCCTTGACACTTCAATTACCAAAGTGGAAATTGAAAGAGAAGCATAACGTTTAGCAATTAAATGATATTGTCCCTCTTATCGAAAATTGAATTTACAGTTTACAATTTCAATTGTGATATTGTCCCCTAAAAGGATGAAATTTTACAACTCAAAGTTCAAATAGAAGGTTAGGATGAGAGTTTCTAGAAATGATGTTTGATGGGCCACCCAAGTCGCAAGGTTGAAGTTGTGCGATTGAAATTTTGAATATCTTGACATTAGTGGTCATTCGACGCTTGGGGTCGAGTTTCTTGTGCTACCAGTTTTACTGAGGTTGGGTTTAAAATTGGAACAGCAATTTTTTTGCGCACATTGGAGTTACTTTTTATGGAGTACGACGGTATATTGATTCAAGGATTGGTGATTACAATTGGTATCCCCCGCAAACTGAAGCCGCATATAGTCACGTTGAACTTACTATGTCCGAACGTGTCTACGATCTAATTAAGAATATAGACGAAACGAGCGAAGATTTATTAGTGTTAATAGTTTTGCATAATTTAGCAAAAATTATCTGTTTAGTTCGTTTCGATTGACTTCTGTCACTTTTCAAAAAATCAACATAAAACCAAACAACTTAACAACATATTGCAGATATTGGCTAAAATTAACTAATTAGCCATCATTTTTACTACATAATTTCGCCCCACCTGCGGCTCCGGCTCCGGTATTTTTCACCTCCGGTTGCACCCTGCTACGTAAATGTATACCAGACAGACTTCACAGGCGTTTACAGAACTAAGAACCATGATCGAGAATTGGGCTCAATTACTTCAGACATCACGCCCCCTAAACGTCAGCCACTTTTTCCTATACTTAGTGCTTCTTAGGCTAAGATTTAGACTTAGGGCTACGGTTACCGCCCCTGGATTGTTTTTTCCGGAAAAAAATTATGACCGGAAAAAATGGAAAAATGGAAAAACTCATTCCTTGTCTGAGTGATCGGTTATCCCACCCAAATCTTTCTTTCACTTCCGACGTCGAAAACGCCTGCCGTCATAGTTGAAAGCGAATTATTGCACCGATTAGTTCAAAGGTCATGTACCTACAGCAGTGTTTCCGCTTTTATGATTTTTTCAATTTCCCACTGCCCTGCTGATTTTCAACTACCGTGAGGGAAATTGAAAATGAAATTTGGGTGCCCATTTCCCACTGCAGTTTTGGTGACTTTTCAATTTCCTTTTTGACAGCAAATTTAGCTTATCAATTTCCTATTTAAGTTTTAAAAATGTCTCAATTTCCTACTGCTGTCCTATTTAAATTCCCCATTGGGAAATCGACACTCAAAATATCATTTCAATTTACAAGTACGGTTTGTAAATTGTCTCAATTTCCCACTAGACCAATTTTTTCAAATTAAATTTCCTTCTTGAAGCGTTTTTCAAAACCGTACTTGGAAATGGTTGCGTCAATTTTCCACACGGCGGGCACACGATAAAATGGATGACGCATAATTTCTAAGCCTAAGCCTAAGCTTAAGCCTGAGCCAAAAATGTAGTCTTACGCCGAAGCCTAAGCCAAGCAAAAAAATTAACCTAAAAGCTTAAGCTTACTCTTTTCCAGTTCCGCAGGAAAACGTTTCGCCCCTGATCTTTACACGGGCCGAAATTTTAAACAATAATTGACAATGCTACAGAAAAGTTGAGCAGAATCCTGCAGCAAAGTTCACCTATTGGGCAAACAACAAAGGTTCTGTCACAATCTATTCCGTCTCGTTACGGAGCAGCAGCCCTGAGTCCGGTGCCTCAAACATGTTATGCATGAGATGAGACTCTTCACATCACCCTCAATACAAGCTTTCTATCGTATCTATTAACGTTACTGCCCTACTTATAAACCTGTCGTTCTAAACCAGACTAATATTCTGTTCGTACAGAACCCGACTAATTTTTGTTCTCTGTGTTTGTCAACAAAACCGAACGGAAGTATTTAATCAGAGCCTGCGCGGATTTAACTTTTCGTAAGAAAACTCAAAAGAAAATCGTAGCCTTTACATGCGACTCTGATCTATGAAAACACTCAGCGATAATTACTGTTTGGGTTTGGTTTTATGTTAACGCCATAAGAAGTTGTACTAAGAGATAAAATGCTTAAACACAAGGGTTTCGGGCAAAAAATACTTAGGGTCAATGTAAAGAACAGGGTCGGAACAGTATTATAGGCATAGTCATAAGCCTAAGCGTAAGCGTTCGAATGAGTTTATTCACAAAGGTTTCGGGCTAAGATACTTAGGGTCAATGTAAAAAACAGGGTCGGAACAGTATTATAGGCATAGTCCTAAGCCTAAGCCTAAGCCTAAGCGTTAGAATGAGTTTATTCACAAAGGTTTCGGGCTAAGATACTTAGGGTCAATGTAAAGAACAGGGTCGGAACAGTATTATAGGCATAGTCATAAGCCTAAGCGTAAGCGTTCGAATGAGTTTATTCACAAAGGTTTCGGGCTAAGATACTTAGGGTCAATGTAAAAAACAGGGTCGGAACAGTATTATAGGCATAGTCCTGTGCCTAAACCTAAGCCTAAGCGTAAGAATGAGTTTATTCCTAAACCTAAGCCAAACAAAAAATTAGTCTAAAGCTTTTAAGCTTACACTTTTTTCTTGTCCCATAGAAAAAGGTTTCGCCCCTGATATTTACATGGGCCATGCTTAGAATAGAATGTATACAGCATCTTTATATTTAAAGCTTATTCAACGTCATCAATATTTTGGGCAAAAAATTACAAACCAACGTTGTCAGCATAAAAAACACTTTCGGACAACCGTTGCAAGGATTGACCAATGTATAGAACAGGGCCGTAATAGAAGCATAGGAGATTTTCAAGCATCAGTGTCAGGATAAGCATTTACCTAAGCCTAAGCCAAACAAAAAATTAGTCTAAAGCTTTTAAGCTTACACTTTTTTCTTGTCCCATAGAAAAAGGTTTCGCCCCTGATATTTACATGGGCCATGCTTAGAATAGAATGTATACAGCATTTTTATATTTAAAGCTTATTCAACGTCAATATTTTGGGCAAAAAATTACAAACCAACGTTGGATAAGCATTTACCTAAGCCTAAGCCAAAAATTAGTCTAAAGTTTAAACTTTACACGATTGCAGTCCCGCCGAAAAACGTTCCGCTCTTGATTTTCTAAGTGGGATCAAAATTCTACAATATGACAGTAAAGTTTATGGAATGACAGAAATTGTTTTTAATTTTCAAACAATCTTCATTAGCAAAGTTTAGCTTTTGTGACTTTGTAATTATTTTTATTGTGGAACTTTCGGTCCATGTAAAGATCAGGGGCGGAACGATTTTCTGTGGGACTGCAATAGAGTAAGCTTTAAACTTTAGACTATTTTTTCTTGGCTTAGGCTTATGCTTAGACTTAGAAATATGCTTTAATACTGTTAGGCCCCTGTTCTTTACATTGGCCGAACTTTGTAAGTCCTGGTGCCCGAAGCAGCAAACACTACGAAACGAAAAAATTAGGTTGAAGTTAGCGTAAAATTTGCGTGCAAAATTATCCATTTGCAAAACGATCCGACTATTAATCGCTGGTTTTGCCGAAAAACTAAAATTTGTGGGGCCCCAAAAGGAAATGGAAAGATATTCGAGGCAAAATTCTGGTTTATACCGTAACCCTTTGTTTTTAATATTTCATCAAGTGAGTCAACATTAAATCAATAATACTCATCCAGTAAATCCGTCAATGTTGAGTCATAACAACCTGACACAGTTTTCTGGAATCGGCTTCGGTTTACGGTATTTCATATTGGCATACCCATGTATAGAACAGGGCCGGATCGTTTTCCAAAGGGGCTGTAAGAGTCAGTTTAAGTTTTAGATTAATTTTTACGCTTAGACTTAGGCTTAGGCTTAGGAATATGCTTATAGTACACTTCCGGCCCTATTCTATACACGGGTCAATTGGTATACATTCGCCACACCAAAAGCAAAGTTTCAAAGTGGCCAAAAATAACAAACTTATACAGGCTGTAACAAAAGCTTGCAGACGTTAATAAATATTTTCTTGCTCGCTACGCTCGTTCGCAACTGACTTTAACATCAATCCATATCTTTCCGAAACGAAATTCTGACCAAAAATGAATTATACAATTGCCATGCTTACAAACTGCTTAATTTCCGCCCGGTGGCAGAAGTTACGCCCATCGTTGCCGTAAACCTGACCAAACCTAAAACGGCAATTTGTTCAAAAAATTATGCTCTATTAATACCAAACAGCACTCTGCTCTCGTACTGTTTTATAACTGCCCGTTGTACTAAAATAAAGTATTTTGCCAACTTAATCAAACAACAAAACAATATTGACAACCCTACGATTATTTGACACTTGATGACAATTATCAACACTTATTGTGACATCTTTCTTTTGCCTAAATTTAAACTCGTAAAAGTATTGGTCCATATTACTTTAAGGGGCGTCCAGGGTTTCTGTTGAGTCTATAAAAAAGTAGGTTTAGGTTCTGGGTTACATTTTTTGCTTAGGATTAGGTTTACGAACACATTTTTGCAACGCTTAGGGTTAGGCGTAGGCTTAGGAATACGCTTAATCAACTGTTACGCCCCTAAAAGTAACATTGGCCAAAGTACTAACTGAACCAGTAAAGAACCAGATTCTGATCTGCATTTTTATCGTTAATTGGTTTGTTTTAGGTTACAAACGAATATATACAATTGATGCGTTTTCTAATACCATATAAAGACTGTCAAATTGTGTGATGGTAGGCTGATACTGGTACGGTCAAATGTGAACAGGCAAAAGTATGTAAGCCCCCACCTATCCCTTTGAACGGCCTAAGTCTCTGTCGGATTTGCAAACACACATTTTGAAAAATAAACTTGAGTTCTTTCGGATAAAGTTCTCGTCAAGCCAGTAGTCAACTCCCCGGGCTTTAAAAGTTTTTAGGAGGGGCATACCGTATAAACGAGGCTGGTACTTTCTAAGGACCAAAATTTGTTTGGGGGGCTGATACATTCTTAGGCATAGTTTGTACGTGCCCGGTTTTTTTTTTCATTTTGACCGCTTCTGACATGATATGCATATATCAGCGTCAATATGTGACCAAACATCACTACCTCAAACATTCAGGCACTAACTTTGCCTCATAAAACACTACGCTAATGTTACTTTGAGGGGCGTAACAGTAGATTAAGCGTATTCCTAAGCCTAAGCCTAAGCGTTGCAAAAATGAGTCCCTGAACCTAAGCTTAAGCCTAAGCAAAAAAATGTAACCTAGAAGCTAAACCTACTCTTTTTTATGGACCCACCAGAAACCTAGACGCCCCTTAAAGTAACATGAGCCAAACACTACAATAACAATAATTGAACTTAACACGTCAGCAAAGATTGGCAAATATTTCTAATTTAAGCGTTCTGAGCTAAAAATTGTGACTATTTACAAAGTCAGCAGTGCCGAAACGGACTAGGGCGGGCGTCTCAAAATTGCAGGCAGGGACACCTTGCGATGATTAAAATATTTTTCAAATATAAATTTTTTTACTATAAAATCTTGCTAACGTGGGGGGGGGGCCTGTTTGCTATGGAGACCCTCAGGCTGCTTCGGTTCTGAAGGTCAACTGCTGAAACGCATATAGTTTTTGTACAATCACACTGTTTTGAAACGTTCCAACCGCTGGAAACTTAAAATAATATTTTAAAATATGCCAAACTTGCGTCGGCTGATCAAAAAATTTGCCTTGAAAATTAAAAGTTGAACCCATAAACTCTCCTCCACAGTCGACGCTGTAAATGTTGATTAATGAAGCAGAAAATTGTCTTGTAGTTTCAGTGTTCGTCTAAACACGATTAACACAACGAAAGCCTACAAAGTTTGTCTGGTTCGGCAAACCAGAACATATTTCCTTTTGGTGAAGCAAAGCATAAAATCTACGCATGAATGAACTAATCGTTTATGACGTTTGATGTATTGAAATATTACAAAGACAAATTTGTCGTATCTTTTGAAAGGTTTTTACTGTTGTGTCGGAAGCGGATACTGAAATATTGAAAATGAAATTTAATGCGATGATCAAGTAAGCTAAACACGAGATGAAAGGGTTGTTGACAAAATTTCAGTACAATGCAAAAAAATGGTGAGTCGAATTGACTCCGTCCGAAATAGGCTTTTGCTGACTACACAACCTGAGACAAAATTCGCCTCCGCAGTCAATTTGACTCACGATTTTGTGCAGCGAAATTCCACAAAAAACAGCCAAACGTTAGGGTACAACCGGAGTTGAAAAATACCGAAGACAGGTTCGGTGCCGGAGGTGAACAGGTTTGCCGGAGCCGGAGCTGGAGGTGAAGCCGGAGATGAGGCGGAATTAGGTAGTAAAATGACGTAATTTGTTAATTTTCACAAATATCTATAATGTGTTATAAATCGTTTAGTTTAACGCTTTTTTTTGCGAAAAATTGCCAATTCTTTCCTTAAAATTGCGCCTAAAGCCCAAACAAAACGCGCCAAACAGATAAATTATATAAAACTATGCCAAATTTCACTCGAGCCAGAGTCGGATGTCAATTTTCTACCGGATCCGGAGACGGAAGCAGACCTCCGGTTGTACCCTGCCAAGCGTTTGTTTGAAACAAGACATAGTGATTGGGTTATTTAGTGTTTAAACCTTCGGTAATTTTTATTTCCACCGGAATTAACAGTGGCACGGGGCAAAATTAATCCCCCGTGACATTTGGGCTGCGCTATACTTTACTGTGTAGGACTCAGCCGTGACCACCGCACGCCGATACACTCAAAGTAATATTTCTGATATTTAAGAAAAAACATCTTACATTTGAGAAATATGATTAGCAAGGTGCACTTGAAAAGTATTTCTGTTATAACAGAAATGTTTTCAAGCAACGTTTTGAAATAAAGTCTGAAAATAAACGCTTTCCGTTTATTATTTTTATAGAAAAATTGTCTTAAATATCAGCAAAACTTTTCAGATTTGCCACACAAAACACTTTTCTGAATAAAAATTCATAAATACTTTTGTGTGTGTATGCGTTGCTAACAAAAATACGAACTAAAACCAAAGTTCATCCTATTTGACCATTTACCGCTATTCAAACAACTAAAAAGCAACAAAATAAAATGCTCTTACACAGTTAGTGTATTTGGGGGTATCAGTAGCGGATCCAGCCGGACGGAGGGAACGTTTCCACCCACCGACCATGGAGTGCTGAACAGTTTGCGATACAAATAGTATATTTGCAGCTCAAAATATGCTAAATATTGTCAAATATATGAAAAATATTGCGAGTTCACATTTCAAATTCAAAAATTTTGGAGTCTTCAACGCAATGAATCAACCGTAAAATATTAATTAAAAAATTAGCTGAAAAGTACTTGAAAACTGTGAAATTTTGAGCCACAAAAGGTAATCTCTTCCCACCGCGGAGTACTGTATCCCTCACTGGAGGTATATACAGGAATCGTACACCCATTTTAACCCTGGGTGTTTGGCTGAGACGATACTACTGATATTACACAGCCTCTTGAACTGACAGCAAAATATAGGGGAGAAAATTCCAGCGAAAAAATACCTGATTTATTTACCGGAACCGGATACTGAAAAATACCATATTTGCCTACCGGAACCGGAATTTCGGTTGCACCCCAAGCTCCGTGCTATTGCTCATATCTATACGCTGAAACGAGTTTTTGTACATTTAGGATCATGATATATAGGTTTCAATTTTAATCAAATAAATTGTATCTGGTTCGTGTGGGAACATCGCATACCAGTTGCTGGCATATTAATGTTGACCAGCCTGTAACATTAAACAGAGTTTATTGAACCATAAAATATACTGCTATTAGCAGCAGCACAGTGGAACAAGGACTCTTATTGATAATATTTGTGCTACTGCTGCCTGCGATCCGCCGATTTATTAGAGTATTTCCTGAACTAAATCTTTTAGCTAAAGGTTAAAACATGTGGAAATTTTCGTTTGCCCGTTTTGTTAGTACATTTCTTGCACCCTGCTCTACTGCGTTGAGCTGACTACTATGGGGCGTCTGTTTCCAGATACTGGAGACAGGGGTCAACAAATTTTGCCGGAATCTGAATCCAAGCCGGTGGTCACGCATATTTTTTTCAGCTAAAACAAAAACCCGTTAATATGCATCGGTTAAGAAATATTTTTTTGCCACCTTAAACACTATATATACGGTAGGTTCAACACGTGTCATGTGTCTAGTTTTCAAAGCTGTCATGCGTTTAACCGGTCCATGTAAAGATCAGGGGCGGACGTTTTTCGGTTCGACTGCAATAGAGTAAGCTTAAGCTTTAGACTAATTTTCTTGCTTGGCTTCGGCTTTTAGGCTTGGACTTTAGGCTCAGGAATATGCTCATTCTTACGCATTGGCTATAATACGCTTAGGCTAATAGGGATTCGCTTACTCTGCCGACCCTGATATTTGCCTGAAACTCTTTATTGTGAACGATGGTTACATGTTGTCAAATTAAAAATCGTAGATTCGTGGAAATCATAGATTTAAGAGAACAAGGAATTATCTGCCGGAACCGGAGGCAGACTTCCGGCTGTAGCAGATTCCTTGCAGAAATGTGAGTAGTCGCCACAGGAACTGAACCCGGTTTCAAGCAGTCAAGCATAGACTTGTGACAGTCTAGGGTTGTATCCGGGACTTCAGACGTTTTTACTAAGCAGCGGGAAAGCGGGTTATTTGTGCGTCAGGACAAGCATGTCTCACAAACTTACAAGTATGATTTCAACTGTCTACGGAGGTGAAAATCGTTTGTAGTCACCGCTAGCAACAATATGGGACTTTGAAAATCCAGAGGCTGCTCGTCTAATAAAGGTTTTGCACCTACAGCTAAAAAGCATAATTGCGTGATTATTTTAAAAGTTTTGATGTGTTCTATTTCATGTGCAGAAATATATTAGATATATTTTGGTCAACCGTCGGGAAGAGGCATAAGGAATTCCTGTGGCCTCCTGTCTGGCTACGGCATTGTGCCTAGCCAATTCCGGAACTAGATTTTAGGCAAATATACTGACCAATCAACCGTTGCGTTAAGCGTTACGACTATAAAGATTTTACACGATGTATTTTTAACAATCCAAAAAAAAATAAATGCTCCTGCTGTCCAACAGGTTCTCGTTGTACATATTAATATTAGGAGACCGCCGAAATTCAAGTCCGCGCTGCCAGCATCACGTGATATTCCAAACACCGAAATTTTTTATGCAATGCTCATTACGCAAACCAAAAAAAGAGTATATTTGCAAATTTCAGATTGTAAGTGCACATGGAAATTGTCTCTTTCTGTGTGCACTTGTGCAGAGACATAGATTTAACTGTCTACTTTTGACTTAAGCTGAAGTCTTGACTAAGAATGTTTCTTCAACACATTTATGGTCTATGATGGACTTTATTTCAAGTGTTTGTGTTAAAATATATATTGACTTAGCTAGTAATCAGCGGGAATATTGTAACAAGGTTTTGTAGAGTGTCTAAAGCTGCAAAGTATTTTGTGCAGCCCTTTCTTAAAAGTTTAGCTGTCTCCTGCGTACGATTTACCGAGGCTTTGTCAGGTACAATGAAAATTTTGTCGATTTGTATTTGTCTGTTCTTGAGAACTAATGGAATAATTTTGTTTAATTTTTAGTAGCATATCTAAAATTTTTTATACTGGCTAATATACTGCTTTTAAAACATAAGAACATTTTTAATGGTAATGCAATTTGTCTGGAAATAACAAAACAGTGAAAACCCAATGGATGTCGCCGTGTGACCAGTAGCTTGTATTTTTTCATTACTTTGTATTAAATTCTACATTTACGATGTCTGGCAAACCGAAGACTTCCAAACGCAAAGATAATGATTGCATAATACTGGGTGAGGTGAAAAAAGCTAAAGGAAATTCATATGCATCTGATGGCTGTCCTTCTCCTTCTGACCGGATCCGTAAGGGATCACATTGGCTGTTAAAAATGGGAGAAGCGAAACGCGAAAAACAAAGTAAGATATTTTGTCTATCTTCTAGTTTAAATCAGCTTTAGGATGTGCAACACTGTTTGTAGTAACAGCGGTTATTCGGTATCAAATTGAATAACAGGATACGTACACTAGCATTAAGTTTTATTTACCCGTTGGTTTGTCGTAATACATATTTGGCGTGACCCCCAAAAATAACCCAGTATATACGTACTGATCAAATAAGTGATTGCATTGTATAGAACTATATACAGTAATCACGTACGTTCGTTTATATATGGGTATATATTTGTATACTTCAGCAAACGACGGTCGACACGCATTAGTCAATAGGTTTACAGATATTATCGAAGAAGTTCCGGCAGCGTCTGGACGACTAACACCAATGGTTGCATGTAACGATTTGCACGAACAACCTAAAGCTGATAGTCCTGATAAATTGAACGAACCGTCGCAAACTGTTCGGAGATTATTCATCAGAAAAGGTTAATCAATTTATTGCACGAAAATGGAACTGTTCCAGGGCCATGAGTTTTACTGGCACCAGACAAGGATGAAAAAGATTCACAGTATTGCTCTCGTTACGTTCAACTTTAGTTGATATGAAACAAAAATATACGAACTTATTTGTTTCAACCGTAAACTAAGTCTAAATAATCAATGAATTCAGGAGCCGGCAGTAGCTTCAAGAGAAACCAAAATCTAAGTACCTATATATGCGAAAAACTTCACTGAATAGATTTCAGTTTTGAAGATCTGATTTTTATGGCCTTGTTTACAATACCGTATAATCCCGGCTCTGCGACTCCTCTCTCGAAAATATCTTTTTATATAACCTGCCGTACGTTTTAAAATTACATTTTTGAATTAGAAAAACATTTTGCTTTCTTATTGAAAGGTTGCGAACTTTTGTGTACCATGCTGCATGTCTGACGACGCATCTTTAACATTGTTAAATTTACGCAACACGTTTCAAACTGACTACAGTATAATATTGCGGGCCACAATTTTTATTTTTTACCAGGCTGATTTCGTGTTAGTGCACGAAAAAAAGACGAGCTCTACGGGTGTGATTCCACTGACGTCCATTTTTCATTTTGTGCGTTTACTTTTCAGCAGAAGATTTTGATGATACATCTAAATCCACAACATCGTCTCACAAAAATTCTGGTGAACTGTCGGATTTCAGTGACGATTTCGATTCAGATGCGATTAAAACTTACTGGACACCTTACTATTTGAAGCATTTTCGAATAGTTGTACGTGAGGGTATCGAAAAGCCGCAAAATGCATGTCTAATTGATCAGGAAGATAAAGAAATGGTCGCACGATTTGAAGGTTTATCTGGTATGTCGGAGGTTAATTCTCGCGAACACCGAGCGTCTACTCTCACTGTCAATACTGAAATATAACAGAAGTTTGCATTATATTATAAAGAACATTATTTAATCCGATTGTGTATTCCACATTTTTCAGAATCGGCACAGAAAGTGTATGTCCGCTTGTTTTTACGACAGCACGATTGGCTGCGTAGATCTAAAATTGACTCATGCCAGCGTGACATTCCCTCCAAATCCAATGAAGATGCTGACATGAGCAAAATATTGAACGATGCCTTAGACGAACTGGTCACAAACGGGTTTTTGATTACAAGTTAGTTTAACGTATAAGTTATAACAGTACTGTATTCTGGCTTCTCCACAGCTTGAAAATTTCCGCCGTGGGGCGTTTCCTGGGGGGCAGCTAATTTTGCTGGGGGGCAGTTTTTCTGGAGCCCCCCAGATGATCTGGGGGGTCCTGGGGGGCAGGCTCAAAATTTTGCAAGCCGACTTTTTGGACCATTTTTTATTCTAGATAGTGTTTCCAACTCAACTGAAGATTACTCATCGCTCAACATGACAAAAAATTTCCCGCAAACGCTAATAACAATAATTTTAACTAATATTACTGACAACTTTACCAGAAGTTGAAAGAAGCACAATTATATAAAATATAGATAATCTATAATTGAAACTGTGATTAACATATATTTTATATATTAGTCACAGCTTCAGTTTATCATAAGGCTCAGGCGGGTTGAACTTGTTGCTGCAAGGTACTTTCGAATGCTGTATGCCCTGAAACGGTCTTTATATAATGGTGCTTTTTTCAGTTCATTATTGAATTGTACTAGTTACTACCGGTATTTGTAACGCTATTAAAAATTATGAGTACTCAGCGTAATATAAAATCATATTTTGCCGAATGTCCGCCTCAAAAGGAGTCCAGGTCTTTACGTTTTAACATTGAAAATTTTTGACCTAGAAAAGTTCTGGGGGGCCCCCAGCAAAAAAATTTGCTGGGGGGCGGCCGAAAATTCGCCGGGGGGCCTTTCCTGGGGGCGGCAAAATTTTCGCCGGGGGGAAAATGAAAATTTCGAAAAGTGCTGCCCCCCCCTCCCCGCTGTGGAGAAGCCATGGAACAGGAATTCCGGTTGAACTCTAATAGACGTATAGCTTCTAAGTGGAAAAAGTTCAGATTCGGCAAATGGTTACGGTTCTCAATCTGTATCGGTTTTAAAAACCAACTAATGCAAGGTTCAACATTATTTCTCAACCACTAGCGAAGCATGATAAAGTGTGGCAAATTTAATTATCTTCCTTGTTTAAGTATCAATTATGAACTTTGCTTCAGTTAAACGCAAAAACTATAACAAAATGAACTGACCCTGGAATACATAATATGTCACGACACGATCAATTTTATAAACGGGATTTGGTCTGCAACGGAAGTAAAGATTTTTGTTGGAAGAAACCCAGTGCGTTTGGCCACAAAAAGTACATTGTGCGCTCAAAACGTATTTTTGTTTTGCCTAACATGCATAAATGCCCAGTCTTTCTAAGATACAACTCTAAAATCACGATCGGCTTCGAAACGTTTTCTGGATGCAGTTGCAGAATGAATGCCTACGAGTCTGAACATTACATATTAAAAACCGCGAACGCGTGTCGGCCTTTTTTTGCTTGAACGCATAAAACATGTTTTCCTTACTCAGCGGCTTTAAGTTATGTAACTTAAGTTAGAAAATTTTTTGGCTGTCCTACTACAATATTTATAAATTTTGAAATTTTTGCAAAATCGTAAAATCTTTCAACCGCTTCCAGCATTCAGTTTATATGATACGCTATGCATACTGTGTGGTGTGTGTACCATTAGTCTGAGCGCACGATAGACATGATAGACTAGTTTCGAATTTGGAAAAACCTTGGGTTTGAAAAAATGTCCGCTAAAAGCATTTTTTGCACAGTAAAATGCCCACATACACGAATGAAAAACAAACCCTGATACGGAGATTGCTAAATAAAGTGGGCTTTTGAAAGGTCAAGAAACACATTTTGTTCCCCCGAAAACATAATTTTAATTTATAAAATTATCGAGACGGGCCTTGAATTTGCATAATTATTGGTTATGCCTAACTTAAGACTTTTTACATTTTTCACTAATTGTTAGGTTATAACTAATCTAATTTCAGTACTAAAGGTTTTTGTGTTTGAGGAATCTGACTAAATTGTTATAAACCTCTAAAACCGATAAATGAAAATGTTCTCTTCTAACTAATTATTATATTAGATTACATATTTAGTTAAAGCTATTATAGGCTTGTGGCATTATATCACTCATAATTAGGGTTGCATGCAAAGTCATTTGGTTTCAGTATATACTAAAGGGTTTGTGGGTGCGGGTAACAACATAGTTGTTTGTAAACCTCCAAAATAGATATATGAAAGGCTGGCTACTAAGTAAAATCACCATAATATTATGCTACTTATTCTAACTCTGGCAGTTGAGTTGGGAATTATCGTTTTTATAAACGTTTTGTGCGCTGTTGGCTATAGGGTTTTTACACGTAGGAAATTTAAACATAGCGTCTGGCTTGTCGGTGTACAATAACACTATATTCCGCAGGGTTTTTGGATAAGAAACACTTAAATGCTTATGTCGCTCAAAACTTTCTTTATTGGCTGATTAGTGGGAAACTCGCTAATTAGCATTTACTATGTTTGAAAGATAATAGGATAGTCGCTGATTGGCATAATAGCTATATTCCCATTATTGCTTCATCATCGACTGAAGTGAAATCTACCGTTAATGGCTTATATTCGGAATACAAGTGGCTTTCAAAAGATATTCTTAGAAATTAGCAAAGTTAAGAAAACGGCCAAATTATAACACCGGAGTTTTTAAATCCGGTAAAAAATTACCATAACCGGAAGGTGAAAAAATGCCGGAACCGGAATTCCGGTTGCACCCTGAAATATATGTAATGTGTATATACTGTTTACAGATGATCACTTTGCTGGTATACAAGAGCTTATGCCGCTACTGGACGCGTACAGTGTGAAACAACTTGCAAAAGAATTTAAAGTTTCGGTCAAATACAACAAGCAAGAAATTATTAATCGCATTTCACAGTTACCAAAACAACAGCGAAGCTTGTTTTCGAATAATACGTGTGAAGATGCCATTATTAAACGGTTTGCATTCAATTTAATGTATACATAGTTTTCTCGGAGCTAATGAGTTCAGCGATCTGTTACCGATTTAGTTCAGTTACGTTTACCACCGTGAACATCAATACAAGTATTTTTGATGTGATAGCATTGTTCTCAGTTTATTGTGCCTTTTTACAGCATAAAATGCCTGTTGGGAAAGTGCTATCGAGTGTCACCGGTGCCACGACAGCTGTTTACGCAGTGTTTCATTCTGTTCGCACCATTTGATTTGGATTATATAACAATGGCCGATAACCCGAAGATAAATTTGTGTCAGAAACTGTTGTACGTAATCTTTGTTTAATTGGTTTTCTTGTTCTTTTAGTACATTTTTCAACAAAGAAGTTGGTGCATTTTTAATTTGAATATTATAACATCAGTTATTGCCTTATTTACAGCTAACGTGCCAAGTGGAACTGAAAATTGTGGTGATTGCGTAAACCATCTAGGTTAAATGTTCTTATCTACTTGTCGGTTCGTTATACAATTAATAGGTATATATTTTAATATAATCAGATTTTTTCATCTTTTTTTTCAGATTCAAACTTTTGGAAATTGACAAAAAGAATGTAAAGTTTCCGGAATATGAAATTGCACCAAACCATGACCCGATGTTTGCAGATCAAGTCGAACTTAATCAGTAAGTAATAAGTTAATGGTTTTAACAGCTTACAACCAGGGTGCTACCGGAATCCGATTAGAATATCGGAATCGATATTTTGTAATTTTAATTTTAATCTTACTTGTTGTGAATGTTGCATCAAAATTCTGTAGTTTTATCTATTAAATATGCTTTCGATGAGCTAACATCAATAATTGAATGTTGTTTAGATTTATAGAACCAAAAATCATCTTGTCAATACGACCTTTTTAGAAAATGGTTGCCAGCCAACAGACACCCTAAAACAACATAATATTTGTCAATACGAATTATCGTACAGTCAAAATTTCTAGTTCCGATTTCGGTACAGTCCGGTTCCCTTTTGCACCCTGCTTCCAACAGCTAAATGTTTTTAGTTATGTAATTATTTCGAAATGGCAGCCAGGATGCGACTGGATATCCGGCTTTGGGGAAACTGGATCAACGTAACGCAACGCTGCCAAAACATAGCATAGTGGACTAGGGTTATTATTAATGTGTCAGAAATAAATCTGCGTGAGATGTTGGGTTTTGCCACGTACACTTTGGATACCTTCCAAGACAAGAATTGTTACCCACGTTTTGATATTTGATTGCCGCCGACTATGGCCGATTAATAAATTGTTCTTCGGTATCCTGTCGCACCTTGGAGCAACAAATGTTCGGATTCGTCAAAAACTGACCGTTTAAATTTGGTTATGAAAAAGCCGAATCCTACATAGTCCGTCAATATATATTTACATTTTTTCAATTAAAGTGGCTATTTCAACTCGATGTCATTACTGGCGGGTCTGAACTTTTCAACTAGTTGCGATTATTTCCCAACTTTCATACGTTTTGAACAGTTTTTCCCTAGTTCTGTTGCGATATATACTGTTTAAAATAAAGCAAGCAAGAATTTCGGGAACTTGGACAGAATATTCGATCGCTCAGTCAATATCTAAAGATGTCAACAATTCAAAATACAGTTAAAGTTTAGGTTTGTTTTTAGGCATTTCGTTTAAGTTATCCCAAAACATCGAAGTTCGACAGTTTTTGAGTATATAATAGACAGATAAGTAACTTTAGGTATTGCACTGTGGTTGCGCATATGGTTAACACTAAGTTTGCGTTTCAGCGTTTGGCAAGTTCCAAGCGAAATGACGTACGGCAAGGATGCATTATGTGTTTTTCTTTAATAAGAACACCGAATTGTGTTTCAGATATTTTGAGGCCCTTGAAGTTGGAAAAATCGGGCTTGTAAATTTCGACAAAAAGCATTACGACGTTGTAGTGGATAGCTGCTTGGAACTTGCGAAGAATCAACTTTTTCAGCTTAGGTAAGCAGATGGGGCTCGCTTAGTGAAGTCAGTCGCGTGCGCTGGTGTGAAAAATTTTCGAGGCATGAGGCAGTGCATTATTTTTTGTTGGATTAAAAGTCGCCAATTGGCGACTGACACAAAAATAGCTATTAACAAAATTGAACTAATTTGCAAAAACACTAATTTCGAAATGACAATTTTTCGAAGACAAAGTTTCCAATATTCAAATGATCATGAATAATTAACCACGAAAC
Source organism: Enoplolaimus lenunculus (assembly GCA_030248215.1). NCBI lineage: Eukaryota > Metazoa > Nematoda > Enoplea > Enoplida > Thoracostomopsidae > Enoplolaimus > Enoplolaimus lenunculus. The sequence continues at coordinate 2,202 of JASANG010002669.1, read as the reverse complement.
CGTAAAAATTCCGTTCCTGTACTTTGGAATGCAAGAATTTGACTAAGAGTTGAATTTTTGCAGGAATTCCGGTCGAACCCTGATGAACCTAGTTTTAATTAATTGAAACGCAATTCCAGTTTCGTGTAACATTGTCTCCGCATTTGGTATTTTGACACGCAGTCAACGCCCCTTTATGTAGGATGCAGTTCCGTGATTAAGACGCTATTGCTCGTTAGTATATTTTGATTTTAGGGAAAATGATTTTCGCTGGTATCGGTCAAAATGTGATTCATTTCGTAGGTTTTCTTGCGAAGCGGTGTACATGAGTATTGCCTGGAATTGTATTGAAGCATTGGAAAAATTGAAGAGGTTTGTGGTATATATGCTCTAATCTATCGTAAGTCGTTTAAGGCCGTATGTGACTTAAACCGACATTTCGGTTTTAAGTTTAGTGTAGTAGCAGCATAGATTTGAATGCACTATTTGATGATACTTTACCGTTTCAACCATGAGGCGGTTGTCAGGGATGCTAGTCTCGGTCTAGGCAAGTCTCGATATTTACAGGTCTCGGTATCGGTGATTTGGAACCGAGACCAGAAGTCGACAACTTAGCAAATGTATCGCTGTATTGTTGAGGTAAGCGATGTCTGATGAATAAAATTTCGCTGTGAATCTATGAATTTTCGTAGTTACGCAATAATTTATTATAAGTAGATATTTTGAAACACACAGAAAACTATTGACCTATACAAAGACTTTTATGGCCGGTCTTGGTAGTCAGGTCTCGGTCTAAGTTTTTAACCGAGAGCGCCATTCACTGGGGGTTGTTTAAAAATTTGAATCAGAGTTAGAGTCCAACAAAGATCGAGGCTGTGTCTGCTTAATAGGAATCTGAACTTTTTTAGCTTCGCACTGTAAATATACATTGTTTTAATGTGCGTTGAAAACAAAAAATATGTTGCATAAGGTGTCATTTATTAGGTATGAACATGCAATTGCTGAAATCGATTGGCTTCTTAATGAGCTTCCGAATGATTTGACAACACGGCGGCGTGGAAGATGGCGTTATCGGCTCGCATTGAATTTGCATACCCATACGAAAGATCGTGATAAAGTAGGTTTTAAAAGTGCGTTATTTCAGTGTTTTGGAACGTCTGGCTTATAATACCACAAGTTTATTTATGATGTCATTGAGCGAAGCTCGGAGTTTCGCGGAGCGCTTTATATTTTGTACTCTGCGGTCGAAAGGTGGATGTCCGTCCTGGGGTGTTAACCTCGCGTCGACGTTTTAAAATTTTTTAAGCCGTTTATTAGTTACAGGCTAATTTGCATAATTATTTAAACCTAAATTATGACTTTCTACATTATTTCACTAATTACTACAGTTACCAGCAGGGTTGCAACAAAAACTAAATTTTGCCGGAACAGAAACATCAATTGAAGTTTCATGCTGGAACCGGAACAGGAACGGGAACCGGAATTTGAAATATTTTTATTACCGAATTGCTATTGAACTTTTCAGAAAACATACAAAAAATGGTTTAAGCGAATTTTGAGCTATTTTATCATAAAGTTTTGGGAAAGCACATCAGATTTTTAATTAACAGGTTTATTAAAAAAATTGAAACCATTGCAAAAACACTCATTTAGAAATAAAATGTTTTGAAGACAATGTTTCAAAATATTTAAATGATTGTGAATAATTTGCACAAAACCGTAAAAACTCCGGTTCCACCATCTTTGAAATGCAGAAACGGGTACACTATCACGAATTGAATTTTGCAGGAATTCCCGGCATTAACCAGGGATCAGGGTTACTGAAGGGTTTTGGTTGCTAGGAATCTGAATAAATTGGTTACAAACCTTTAACACCGATAATTGAGTAGTTAACTAATAGATAGATCTTTATGCATTATTTCAGTGATTATTAGTGTTACTGAAGGGTTTTTGGGTGCGATGATTCTGAATAAATTGTTTACGAATCTCCAAACCGATAATTTATAGTTAGCTAATAACTAAGTTGCATATTAGTTTAAATGCTTAAGTGTGTTCGAGCTTCGCTTAATACATGTAGTCTCACTGCGGCTTGGGTTGCTCCAGGTCTTTCTATTGATACCACATGTTACGAGGTTGCGCGACAAACCAAGCTCATGGACAATTATGTGAAAAGGGGAAAAATGTACATGGTTTGACAAATACGCAACCCACATAGATTTAAAC